>CAKNYM010053604.1:10998-29272 GCA_932195095.1 Andricus curvator | reverse complement strand
TCCAACGTCTCGTGGGGGGCGGGAAGGCACCCCTGTGATTGATCACAAATATAATGTTGGTAAAACCCCTACCCCTTTCAAACGTCTAGTGGGGGGCGGGAAGGCACCCCTGTGATTGATCACAGATATAATGTTGGTAAAACGCCTATCCCTTTCCAACGTCTAGTGGGGGGCGGGAAGGCACCCCTATGATTGATCACAGATATAATGTTGGTGAAACACCTACAACTTTGTAACGTCTCGTGGGAGGGGGGGGGGCACCTGTGTGACTAGTTACAAAAATAATTTTTTGTCAAACACCAGAGTAGCCACACCTCGCGATACGGCCCCTCAGGTTCACCTATTTCGGATCTGTGGTCAATCAGTCCCGTAAGCCCTCCCACCAGCTACAAGGTCCCGCGATCCCTAGGGAGGGTGACAAGTATATATATCTGGATAGCCTAGTCACTAGCGAAGAGAAAATAGATGGGGAGTTAGTTAGGCGCATAAATGAGGGTAGGAAGGTTATCGGTGGAGCAGAGTACATTCTTAGAAATGAAAACGTACTAAAAAAAGTTAAAATGGCCATTCATAATTTTAAATTTTTACCGACCGTACTATACGGTAGCAAGACATGGACCTATCAAGAAAAGGACAAAAGTAAAATTAACGCGATTGGCATGGAATCTCTACGCACAATATGCGGGACAACACTCATGGACAAAGTCCAAAACGAGATAATCCTCAAAGAATGTGGTACGGGAGAGGCACTAGTTGACATATAGGAAAGAAATCAGTGAAGATGGTTCGGAGATGTGGAAAGAATGAAAGATGAACGACTGACCAAACAAGTGTATAAAGGTGAAGTAAATGGCAGAATGCCCAGTGGTAGCGGGCCGAAAGAATGGTTGGAATCTGTGAATGAGACATTAATCCGAAGAGACATAAGAAGCCATAGAAACACGAGAGCTTGCATGAAAAAATGCATGGACATGAAGGAAGCTAGAGTAGTATGCCAGGACAGAAAAGTGTGACAATAGAGTGAATGACGCCTGAAACAAAGACCTTGTATACTAATGGGTCCAAGTGGGGAACCACACATAACAATTTTGTGAGGCTCTTCACTTGGGGTGATCGCTAGTGAGATTGATCAGCAACCTGAGTCGGAGCAGTGTTGCAGAACGAAGTCGTCATTTAAATAAATAACACGAGAATTCTAGATCAATCTAAAAAATCTATAGCCCCTACCTCACATTACTCCTCTCCTCATCGAGCAAGTCACACCTACCCCGAAAGGAAAATGGCTTAATGGTATAATAATAATAATAATAATAATAATAATAACGTTGCTTTGGGCTAACTCCCCAATGCAATGAATTATGCGGTTACGACACCAGTATCGCGCAGTGCCACCCACAATAGGCCTCTCTCGGATGGAGGCCATGGTTCAGTTGGGAGTGGCAATAGGACCGAACCGAGGCGACGACCAGGCAATGGCCCCGGACATACGCGAGAACATCGATTTAAATGGTCAGACCAACTCAGGAGAGACATCCTTACCTGTTGGCAAAGAAGCTCACCGGCGCGAAGAGGATTCATGCAGAGGTTACATGACCGTTGGGTCAATATGCACCCGGAATATGCTCATCAAACGCCTCAGTATTTAAGAGATCAGGTATCCTTTTTGCGAAAAAACGGATATGAAGCTCTTTATCAACAAGAAGAAGAGCAACATCCTCCATCGAACATTCCACCCGTTCCAGCAAGACCACCTTTGCATTTAGCCGATAATGCTAACATGAGAAATAGGAGATCTATCCACCAAAAAGTCTTTCTCAGGATGGACAAATTAGCTGAAGCTAATACTGCTCTCCCCGATTTGCTCCCCGAAGATGTTAATCTCTGGAATCTGGACTGCGTTGTTTACGAGAAGGCGGTGTCCTTGCTTAGCGACAGTAGAAGTAACGAAACTTCAGTACGTCTGAGTAAGACTCGCGAGCGTATTGCACAGCTTCAATTCAAAATTGAAACGGCGAGACGGCATGCATCAAATATTCAGTGCGTGATTAGCTACATAACATTAAATAAAAAATTCACTCCAAAAGTTAGGGCACTTGCTCGAAACTTGAGGAAAGCAAATCACACCCTGAACAAGTGTAAACTGCTGACCATCAAGCAGCACTGGACGCAAAAAATAAGATCTCTTTTAACAGCGAAACAGCGCCTTGAACGGCGAGTAAAGTGGATTCAGGAAAATTCCACCTTTTCTACTCATCCTTCCCGTCTGTTCAATAAAACGTCACGTGCCGTTAAAAATCCGCCTAGTCGAGAAGAGATTCAAGTCTTCTGGGAACAAGTATATGGAGATACTTATCAGCTAAATGAAGACGCTTCAGATATATCACTCTCTTGTAACTTTTGCCAAAGGCAAAGGTTACAAGGTCCAGAGGAAGAGTGTCCACTAATTACTGCTGAAGAAGTGAAGAAAGTTATCGCTAGAACTAAGAACTTTTCAGCGCCCGGGCCAGATAAAATCAACAACTTTTGGTGGAAGAAGTTTACTTCTACGCACCAACATCTAGCTCGTATATTTACTACTTTCTTAAACGGAGAACAACCAGTCCCGCAGTGGCTAGTGGAAGGACGCACGGTATTGATTCCTAAGACTGGAGATTTGTCAAGTCCAAAGAACTACAGGCCCATAGCTTGTTTAAACACCAGCTACAAGCTATTCACTGGCATCCTCAAAGAGAGGATATTAACATCTATCGAGCCGGTATGGAGTGCAATAGTTGAACAACGTGGATGCAAGAGAGGTCTGGCAGGTTGCAGGGAGAACCTGTTAATAGACAGGTGGATCACCCAGGACTCGATCAGGTATCGACGCAATCTGTCCATAGCTTGGATTGACTACCGTAAGGCATTCGATAACACGAACCATGAGCTACTTATTAAGCTCATTGAATGCATGGAGGTGCATCCAAAAATAGTGAGATGCATAAAAGAGCTTATGCTCTTGTGGCGGACAAGATTTGTCATAACATCTGACAAAAGACAAGTGACTACAAGCTATATCACATATAAGAGGGGAGTCTTCCAAGGAGACTCTCTAAGTCCGATACTTTTCTGCATCTCCCTCTTGCCTCTATCTATTGTGCTCCGAGGCCAAAGCTCTGGATACCTATGTGGCCCGCCGAACAAAAGAGAATATAAGGTCAACCACCTTTTATACATGGACGACCTTAAACTCTTTGCTTCCTCGAAAGAGGACCTTAGCATCCTTGTGGAGGCGGTAAATAGGTACTCTAAAGCGATTGGCATGAGCTTCGGACTGGACAAGTGTGCCTGCGTCCACCTACACCAAGGAAGACTAGAAACTACATCATCGGGTCACGATCAGGATCTTCAACTCATCGGCGGAAATACCATTCAACATCTTGGTATTGGAGAAACATATACATATCTTGGAATACCGCAAGCGGAAACCCATAATGTGCTTGCGTTAAAAACGGCCCTTGGAAAAAGGTATCCCCAAATTCTCAGAAAAATTTGGGCTTCCGAATTATCTGGAAAGAATAAGATCCAGGCGACCAATATGCTGGCCGTTTCTATACTGCTCTACACGTTTGGTGCAGTAAAATGGAACGTCGATGAGTTGAAGCAACTTGACCGAAGCACACGCAAGATGATGACAATCCATCGAAGTCATCATCCTAGATCTTCCGTACCTCGAATATACCTCCCTCGAGATAAAGGGGGTAGAGGCTTGCTGAGCTTAGAGTGTCTTCATCGCAGACCGGTTCTGGCTACAGCCTGCTCAGTTCTAAACAGCACAGATTTTCTTATGCGACTAGTTCATCAACATGAAGTCGTCAATGCTGCGGCGTTTCTATATCGTGCCGCAGATAGGGCCGCAGAGGAGCTTGGCCTCCCATTTGATTCCAGCGACACTACACATGGCCTAACATCACTAACACCTTTGGTGCTCAAAAGTCGTGTACGGGAAGCAGAACATACGCTTCTACTAAGAGAACATGCTGACAAGCCCCTTCATGGTAAATTCTACGGCATTATACGTAGAGAAGAGCTCTCGATGGGTCTGTCCAACATTTTTCTCAAGTCTGCTGGATTAAAATCGGACACTGAAGGATTTCTTTTTGCCTGTCAAGATGGCGTTATAGACACCCTAGTTTACCGCGAGCGCATAATGAAAATACCTGTAGGCGATACCAACTGCCGAGCGTGCAAGAAAGAGCCAGAAACACTTGGACATGTTCTCAGTGGATGCTCAAAATATGCACGATACGGGTACATAGAGAGACACAATGCAGCTCTAAAAGTGTTATATTACCATCTGAGGCACTTCTATGGTGTTGATCTATTGGCCGTCTTGCCATACGCCCAGGGGGAACTCGAGTCCAATGTGGAGAATGATCAGTGTAAGATCTACTGGAATTTCTCATTCTCGACCACTCAACGTATCAGTGCTACGAAGCCTGATATTGTCCTCCAAGATCTGAAGAACAAGATCATTTACGTGATTGAATTCTCGGCACCAGCCGATGGTGTGGATAGAGGAGATAGGGCGTGACAGTGGTACCTATTCTGCCCAGGTACGTGGCACTGGGCAAAATAGGGAGTTTACTTTCTTGATCGAGTTTCGGGCAATTGGCAATCTTTCCATTACTTTTGAAATATGAGACGCAGCAAGCGATAATCAATTTTGAGAATAATATTTAGAAAATAATTGGATGATTAAAGAGTGAATGAATAGAATTGAAGAGAGATTGCAATTAAAGCATAATAAATTTCTATCTTCGGTAGAATATTTCGTAAATCTGGTGATAATTATCCACCGAAGAGGAGTTTAGAGTGATACTAAAAAGCATTTAGGTAGATCTGTCAAGAGCTTATTACTAAAGTTTAAGAGAAAGTATTATTTTAATTAGGCGATAGTGAAATTTGTGTTCGGTAGAATATATTTTAAAGTCTGGTGATATTTAGCCACCAAAGAATGCTTAGATTTATATTAGAAGACATTTAGGGAGATCCCTTAAATTTTAGACAGATGTATAAGATTTTCGCAGTAACCACTACTCTTTATACGCTTCTGGGGGATGTAGGAGAAATAGGAAAAAATAGGAATAATCGAAGGCAAAATTATCAGTCGGAAAAATATTTGTCCTTAAACGACAATTATCTGGTTTGGATTGTTTCAAATCTAGAAGAAGATAACAATGGGTCTTCGACGTCGCCTCATAATAACTTTCTTGTAAAAACCGTAGGTTTTCCGGATATATTGGTCGTGCAACATGTTGAAATTGTACTCGATCTGGAGGATTTTTTAAAACGACAATATAATTAGCATTTAGGGAGATGTCTCTTTGACCATGCCCTTGATGAAATAAATTTTGTTACATATAGATAACACTGAGATTTTTATGATGCCTACCTCTTGTGAATAAGGCGAAAATAGTATTATTAGATGATTCACAAGATCATCGACAATGACGAGCTTGGCTCGATTTTCGCTGGAATAATCAAATGACAGGGGTAATACCTCGGGAAATTGAATCAACTCTCCGTATACTGAATACGCTGATTGCGCGATGGCCCAACGCGGAGGTTGCTTCCAAATCAGCTAATATTTCTGGCGGCTTTCTCTTTCAAAGTCTAGGTTTTATACAACAACAAAAATTATTAGTGCCAGATTTTCTACTCTTTCTTTTCCAGGTATAACTTATAAAATCTGTAAAACAGATAGGTAAAATGAATATTTATTAGCATACATAATGGACACACGACAGAAACACCCATTTGCCTACATTATTTGCGGACCAACAGGTTGTGGGAAAACTTTCTTTGTAAAAAATTTTCTCATCATGTCAAGAACATGTGCGATGTTAACTTTGAATGTATTTTATTCTATTATTCAGAATAACATTAGCCAGAGGGCAACAGCTACTGGACGTAGACGATCGCACAGGACAGCAGGTAGCGGATAAAACAATATGTGATGAGGTTGAGAGTGTGGGTAGTGGGGAGAAATGGGAAGCTGACAGTAGCTGTGAGGAGACGTTAGAGACGCGGACCAGGGGGCCTAATATTCAGAGGGCCTAATTTCGAAATTTCAGAATTCGAAATAGATGGTTTTGAAATTTATTTCTGGGTTACTTGATAAATTTATAATTTATAAGGAAAAGTGAAAACTCTTCAGTTTTATAATATTCGGATTATCAATATGAAAAATTTGGTAATATCGAAATTGGAAATAAATTTGCAAAGAATCCAGTTATAATTTCAAACTGGGTAAATTTACAAATTTGCATACAATCATAAATTGGTTTATCTATAAAATTGGTGCGTTTGCAGATGCTGTCTGCAAAAACTATTTCAATATTTTGTAGTAAATTTTATTCACATTTTTTATTTTCATTTCTCAATTGAAAACTGCCTTATCTTTGGCTGAGACTTGAAGCCTGGACTCGCGGTCGATAAGGAAGGGCGGCCCTACAGGAATGTAACGAAACATGCGGCTTGCTTCGCATAAATAAATAAGTTTGAAAATCTTTTACTTCATTTATGGCTTTACAAGAATAACAAATATTTTTTTGGGATTACAGATGAAATAACGGTATTTACAGCCTTCTTTTTGAAGAAATCTGCCATTGAAACGTTATTATAAAAGAAAACTTAACAAAGAAAGATGCAAATACATGAAAATAGTGCATTTTTAAATATTATTAAAAATTGTATTTTATTTTTATATTAATTTTTATTCTATATTTGAAAAAATAGTGCATGCTATTTTGAATAGATCTGAATTTTTCATTTCACAAGAATATTTAGATTTTCAACATTTTCTAGTAAAGATGCCTAAGTTCCAAAGCCTTTTATGATTACAAGAAATGCGTTTAAAACTGAATTATAACCATTTTTTCTGGCTTTCATGTCGGATAAGAAATTGTACTAAATGAGTTGAGCTGAATAAGTTGATGAATTAGTTGAGCTCTAGAGTAATTTAAGTGCACTTAAGTTTTCATATATGAAATGTGAAGTAAAAATAATATATTAAAATCATTATAAATGAAAAAATGTTAAAATAAGGACTTTTATTTTTTCCCAGTTTTATAACTGCAATAATTCTAATACAATAATAAAAATGCTAAAACATCCAAGCAAGTTTAAAATTATTTAATTAATCTAATAACCAATTTAAACATATATACGTTGTTAATATAATGTAAATATTCCCAAGTAAATTATTCTTGCTGGAATGTTCCGTTGATTCTCAACATTAACGTATCGTGTAATATTTCCGCATTCGTTTTGCATCTCAATGGAGAAAAAACGAATGCCTTGTGAGAAAAAGTTCTCTCTACGCTCACCTGTAATGAATGGAAACCATTTTTTTAATTATTTGAAAATATTATTATTGATGCTTAAATTGTACAGAAAATAATATCACCGAATAAATTGTAAACAGTATTATAAATTTGCAAGTACATAAATAAACAAATTTACTTCCGATCTGATAAACTTTGACTTCTCTACGTAGATCAGACAATCGTTTCCATAATTTCCTAATTCGCTCTTGAGCTCTCTCTATTCCCGTTTCGGAGAGAATTACATTGTGTCTGGGATCAAGATACAATGATGTTGCGATTGCAGTTCTCATGATGAGTCAATTTTCTCGTAGTTTCACGGAAGCTACAGATTTTGAAGCGATGTCATTCAAATTCTTACTTGCCTCTTTAGTGTCTTCCTTGCATTACAACCAGGTACCGAAAAAATCACCAGGAAGAAGTTGCTCTTCTTGCAATATCTTCGCTGCAATTCTGGTTGGAGTCAGTGCTTTTAGTAGTTCTTCTAATTTTTACCATTCTCCTTCTGGCAAATAAAACCTCCTATCAGTATCTTCCATGTCTTTGCAGAATTTCTTTAAGGCAAGCAGTGACTCAATCATGTCTAACATAGAATGCCACCGGTCTCCACATCAAAAACAGGCATTGATTTTCCAAGTACTTTGAAATGCGATGAAATAGTACGTGTTCGTAAATTTTTAACTAGTTCTATAGCTGCAGAAACACTCTTTGGTAGTTTCATTTTCTTAAATAAATCGTCGATTGGCAGCTGTAATGCATGCGGAGCACAACGTGCTCCTTCTACCTGCACATCGTCGTCATCGTGATCGTAAAAGAAGTCCATACCATCCATTGATGAGGAAATTAAATTAGATCGTTCATAATCGAAAAACTCTTGATCTTGAAAATGATCAGCTTCATCACCCATAAGCTTAGGAATTTTTACAATATTTGGTGCATTGTCTGAGGTAAATGTGTATATGTTCCTTGTAGACAGATTTTGTCTCTCAAGATCTCGCATTTTAAATTTTCCGAAGTATGGCTGATGAACAACTCCTGCATTCCTATATTACGGATTTGAATTTTCTTATCCTTGATAAATTGGATGTTCACTCCTAGAATAGAACGCCCGTGTCTTGATCCCCATCTGCTTTAACTGAAACCAGTTTGCCTACCACTTCATCTGCAATATTTTATCGACTCTGAATCGCTGTCTCTTTGACTAAATCCTTCATGTTCTGAGGATTGACTGCTTTATTTTCAGATTCTTTATTAACAAATTATAGTAATGGATCGATAACTCTTCGAAATCCGACATCGTTCATAGCCGAAAATGGTCGGCCAGCTAGGGTGACCATTTCAAGGCATCCTTGTTGTAGAGTTTCGAAGTTCATCCTAATTTGCATCATTTTTGGTTTCTTAGCTTCTGCATCCTTTTTCAGATTCTCTTCAGCTTTACGTTTCGCAGCCTCTGCCTTGAGTTGTAGGTCGGCTTCGTAAGCAGTCTGGTGCCGGCTGGAAATGTGTCGCTCCATATTTTTGACACGTTGATTCTTGAACGAACTTTGTAAAATAGTCATTGGTAAATTTGGCTTTAGGGTCCAACATACTTGTATTCAATTATTTAAAAAGTAATAATAATAATTTTCGACTAAAATATTAACCAATGATAAATCATAATAATTGACAACTGTGATATTAACTGAAGATAAATTTTTTTCTCAATACACCCAAAAAACATCCAGTTTGTAAACTACGTTCCTGACAAGAATTCTGCAATCCTGCAAAATATTTAGATTCAATTATGTTTGACCCCTGAAGACAAAGCCACCGACAAATATTTGACAACTTTGTTCTTGGGGGTCAATATAATTCCCCACTTAATAAAGGAAATTTTTGCACAAGAATTATTAAAATTATATGATTTTTGAGTAGCTTGAAGCATATTTAAACATATTTAATAAGTTATATTTCTTACTGAAAATTCATTTGAATTTGAAACAATTCAGTTTATTTCGATTTCTTATTTTAACAGAAGAAATTATTTACAAAAATATGTCCTCTTGACACCCCTCCTTTTTGGAACAGTAGCGATTTAATAGAAATACACTCTAAATTGTAAAACTTTACAAATCAGTTCATTCTTGTAAATTCAATACAGCAAAGCTCTACATGAGATACTTCATAATAATTATGTCATAATATTGTAAACCTCTAGGATTTTGTCCCCCTAAACAGTTAAGCGTTATACTCTAGAAAAATTGTACACAAAATGACAATTATATTTTTACTTTGTATAGCATTTTACGTTTTAAAGTTTAATTGTACATTGTCACAAAAAATTTACATTAATTTTAGGTACAGTTTTATAGATATTAATTATTAAATTATTTCAGTTTTGATGTAGGTTTCTTCCATGTTGGATCAACGGTGTAGACTGTAGAGTTTTCCAATGCAAATTCGATATCTCTAGCTCTTTCTAAGAATTAAAATTGAGAAAGATAAAATAATAATTTTATATTTTTACTTACTATCAAATTTAAAAAAAAAGTAATACACAAAATTGTGTCATTTTCCAGAACCTTTTTTTTTAAATTCAATATAAAATTTTCGAAATTTATTATTGTATTGGAGATGATATTATTCGAACTGCACTTTTTTCAATTAATGAAAGGAATATTTTTATTTCTTTATACTGTTTTTTAACCTTATTTATACTAATTCACTCACTTTAATAATATTTTCAAACTTGAGAAAATTCTTATAAAAATTTTAATGATTTACAGTACACTCACCTTTAGCTCCTTTACACATCCATCTACCAGACATGTAACCGACTTTTTCTCCGCATTGTAAGTAAAATATTGGTGGGAAGGATTCGGTTTTGTTGGCGGCATCTTGTATTTGCTTGTATGTCACATTTGAACACTTATGAAGAAAATATTAATCAAGGATAACGTAAGACAAAATATATTTCTACGAAAACCGCATTCAATCGGTTCCTACATTGAAACCGGACACAAAAAAGGGTTTCGTTCGCGATTGGTACAAATGTATTATGAGAGTGACATGTCTCCCTCATTTGTCTATAAAATCGGTTTGATAATTCGATCTTATTTTTTGTTATTTGAACCGAACTTTTTATTTGTTTACGGTCTCGTTTCATTGCCTGCAATTGTGTACCCTTTTTCTCCATTTCGCGGCGTATTTCGCAAAATTGAGGTTCACCATCATCAAGTTCTGGGTCTTCGGATATATGATGACGTCTGAAAATGCTTTTGTGATGTCAGAATTGTGAGTAAAAAAATAAATTTGCGAACGGTTCTCGCCGTTCAAATGCTGTCTTCTGCTATCTGCAGATTTCTCCTTTTCGTCAGTGCCGTACCTGTAAAAAAAATTCCAAGTTGGATTTAACCAACACCCTTAAATGATACTTAAGCAGTCAGGTTGAACCGTGTATAGCCTCTGTTTCACCGGGATTTTAAAATAAAAAGGCGTAGTTCAAAAGGCTTTAACCGCAGTACTACGAGACTTGAATAGACCACCCTTACAATACAATAATAATGTATCAATTTCCTTTACAACATTGAGAAAATTTTCTTCAGGTTCTAAGTATCTCCTTAAACATTCTATGTATCTTTCTTTTTGGACATTTCTCGCATCCATTATCATGCGAATTCTTTTCATATCTCCTAAGAATTTAATTTCAATCGATTTATTTTTATCTTTTACTTCAATAATATTATCTTCAAAATCTTAATCTTAAAAGTCTTGATAAATTTTTCTAAGAGTGCTAGGAGGCACGCTCTTACTTGACAGACTGTAGAGTTGGTGGTCTTCATCGTGGGTTAAATTAACTTCACAACTAGGGAGTAGGATATGAAAAATGAAATAGCTGGAAGGGCTATGCTGCCCCCCCCCACCAAGTTCCTTGGTCAATTGCGCAGCAACTGACAGCGTTTGAGAATCAACCAACGATTAAGGCTAGCAACTCTAAATAGTGGGTTGATTGGCAACTGGCCAACAATTTATTACCAGTGTTTGATTCAGGCGGTGGGTTAAAGAGAAAAGGAAGGGAGAAGGGAAGAAAGTCCCCCCGGCTCAAGTTCATTAAACAACCTGTTCTGAACGAAAAGTATTGGAAACAATTTTTTACATTCTCATCATAATGAGAATGTATTGCTTTTATGTAAAAACAGACTATCGCGGATTTCTTTATATGCCCACGTTTCGAAGCCCCCTGAATCCGAAAAAAAAGGTTTTACAAGGGTGTCGGTCTGCCAGGCGCGGATCCAGAGAGGTGGGGGGGGGTGGTACGGCGGCAACCCCCCTCCCAAAGCCCAGACTCGAATTTTTCAAATAAGATAATTGAAGTTTACTATCCCAGCAAAAAGAAACTAATTCGGGAGGATTGCTGCGAATTAACATGTTTAAATTCGCCCGAATTCTGCATTCTGATTCGTTGAAATGAACTGAGCCAGCGAAAATTGATAGCGTGCCAATTTGCCTTAATTCGTGATCAAGGTCATTTCGAAAAAAATTATTAAAAATTGCATGCCTCGAGTCTCGAACCGGCGATCCCAAGTGTCTAAGTCCAGAGGACAACACTGAGCTACAGGAATCAAAAATGAAAGAAAATAATAAAAATTGCATTCCTTGAGACTCGAACCAGTGATCTCAAGTGTATAAAGTCTAGAGAGCGACCACTGAGCTACGGGACTCATTGATATTTATTTACAACGGATCCTTTATGCCGAGCGCGTTGGTTATAGCTTACGAATTCGATTGAATAGGCCAGTCTTCAACTGTATTCGCGTTAAAGAATTCTGGCGAATTGGGGCTTGACTTAAAATCTCGCGAATTAAAATGAATTGGCGGACACTGAAAATAATTCATGCTCACGCATTCTAATGAATTAGATCCTCTAATTCACCACCATCTCCAATTCGAGATTGTCGCAAAGCAAGATTCTCGGGGGCTCCTGGCGAATTCTTCTCAATTCGTTCCAATTAGTTTCTTTTTACTGGGTAAGGTCCCCTAAAAAATTTTCGTTGAATTCAGACGAATAGGATATTTGAAGACTATATTACTCTTCACGAATTTACATGCATAAAAAGCAAGAAAGTTGCCATCACGATTACTGGGACTAAGGTCACGATTACTGGGATCTTTACCATAACTGCAAAAATTGAAAAATGGAAAAATTAGTTCAATTAAAAAAAAAACTAAAACGTAAAGTCTAAAAATACCTTTAAAAAGAAGTCAAAACCTTCGGAGAAAGCTTACTATTTTGGAATTTATCAATATTTGTAAAAACATTAAAATGTGTTTACTGTATTGAATAGAAATTTCACAGAAAAAACAAAGTGTGAATCTAACGCTTTCAGGGTACCATTTCCCTGCAACACAAATTAGTCTTGGTAGTGTGAATTTCGGACGTGGGGTACGAAACGTCACCTGCTGTCAATTGTTTTTACAGTTTTGCGGCAAAAACAATAGGCGATAGTTTCGTACCCTAACTCCGAGCGAGATCGAACCCCATCTTAAAATTAGGTGCAACAAAATTTTTCCCAGAGTTTTTACTGTATTAATTAAAAGACTTCAATGTCAGAATTATTGAACTATATATTATTTTCATTGTTTCTTTGAAGAAAAATTGTTAACCCTTTCAGGGGCACATTTTTCTGTTAAACTAATTCTTGCTATTGGTAACTAAAGGGTTTTCGGTTTTTCGAACAATTTGCACAAAACACGTTGTATGGGGGTTTTTGGAGTCGTAGATGGCAAATTTGATGTCAGAATTGCAAATTTCAAAATGGCAGATACAAAAAAAACTTGCCTGCCGAAAATTCTGCAAAAAATATATGTTACAGTTCTACGTGTTATCTAACTGGAAAAAATTTGTCACAGCTATAGGACTAGTACTTTATAAACAGCCGATTTCATTCGAAAAAAGTGATTTTTTTCGATTTCAATTATTTATAAAAAATTGTTGATTAACAATTTTACACAGTTTTTCATGATAATTACTTTACATGAATCCTTACGAGTCTAAAATCAAATAGTTGTGCACTAAACAAGGTGAAATGTATCAGAAATGCTTGAAAAACTGCGAAAACACAAGTGGGACGTATACGGCTACCAAGCACGATATACGTATTATCATTCGAGAAGCATAATTAGTAGTAGTAGTAGTAGTAGTATACCATTAAGCCATTTCCCTTTCAGGGTAGGCGTGAAACTACCCGATTCGGGTAGTGTTTCTAGGTGGATAGTTTCTTGTAGTAAATAACTACAAGTGTGGGCTCACTACACCCACGACGGGCCAACAGCACGCAGTATTCTCGAATGGTCACCCATCCAAGTACTAACCGCGCGCAACGCTGCTTAACTTCAGTGATCGGACGAGAACTGGTTTTTTCAGCGTGTTATGGCCGTGGGCATTTTTTTGTCGAGCATAATTATATTCTGAAATATCATAACTCAGGGTGGCCGCTGGACCGGGAAACCAGGAGATGATCGGAATTTTTTGAGAGCGGGAAATAACAGTGAATTTATTTTTTGACCTGTATTTTTACAAGTTTTTCAAAGAAAAATCTATCCAATCACTTGAAATATCACAATATATACAGGGTGCTCTAAAAGTATGGGAACAGCAAAATATCTTGGAAGGGAACCATTTTCGGAGAATATGACCAACACAAAAGTTGTAGCATTTTTGACGCTTGGTCAAATGGTGACCTTGACCTTTACCTTGACCATGACTTTCGCGGTCATATCAAGATCAAATTGATTTTTTTTAAATGGGAACCCCTATTTTTGACACCGGGAACTGAAAGAGCGGAAAATGTTACGTCCAGGTATGACATTGACCAACCGAAAATTTGCTTGAGAAGGTCATGGCAAGGTCAAACAACGTACAGCAGGATGACTCGACTGGCATGCATTTTTGAAGAAAATGTCAATTTGACATTTTTGAAGGTCATGGTCAAGCTCAAGGTCACCATTCGATCGGGCGTCTAAAATGCTACAATTTAAAATAAGATTGATTTCAACTTTTTTTTAAATGCTAAGTAGAGTTATTAACTTTTTCAATTATGAAATCATTCGACTTGCATGTTGGTGGCGGAAGTGAGAACGTGTTTAGTGACAGGTGGTGAGAGAATTTTACGGATTTTGTGTGGAAGGTGTGAGTGGAGTGTCAGGGTGGATGCCGAGGAGGTGAGTAGGGTTGTGTGGGGTGAATTGGGGATATAAAAAGAGAGTTTCAGCGTGGGTGTGAGGTGGGATTTAGTTGGATAGGGAAAGTGAGGTTAGGTTGGCAAGTAATCGGGGGAGTTCGTGGTCAGGAGTCTTGGGCTTTTGAGGGGTCGGGGGTGTTTCTCGCAGAGTAAGGGGATGTTAAGGGAGAGAAGGGGCGGGACTGTGAGGAATTGAAGAAAAAAAAAGGGAAATAAAAGGAAAATTTGGCGGCGAAAGACGTCAACATTCAGCGAGAGAGTCCGGAGAAAAGCGAGGTCGAGAGCCCGTTGAAAAAAAGCGGGATAACAAGTAGGCCACCCCCCCCCCCAAATGGAGGGGAAGTTGGAAAAGGAGGCTCTCGGGATGTTATTAGGCGAGATCAGGGGGCTGAGGGAGGACGTAAGGGGGACCAAGGAGCAGATGGAAGGCATGAGGGAGGACTTGAGAATCAGAGATGAGAAATGGGAAAAGTAGGTGAAAGAGCTGAGAGAGAGAGTAGATGGGTTAGAGAGGGAAAGAAAACCAAAAGAAGTTAAAATAAAACAGATGGAAGAGGAGATTAGGGGGTAGCGGGGGCGAGATTAAAGGTATTTTGGGAGAGGGTAGGGAATATGATAGACGAGAAAGTGGGAGAGCGTAGGAGTGAAAAGGAGGAGAGGGCGGATAGGGAAATGATAAGGGCAATGGAGTTGAGAATGGAGAGAAAGGAGAAGGCAGACAGGAGAAATAATATTGTGGTAAGAGGGTTGAAGATGAAGAGCGGGGAAGAAAGGGAGGGCGTGGAACCGCTGCTACAGAGCATAGGGTGGAATAAAGGCAGGGTAGGGAAAGTTAAGTTGGAGGGGAGAAAGGAGAAAGAAGTGGCGGTTGTGGAGTTGGAGAGCTGGGAAGAAATGTTGGGGGTAATGCGAAATAAAAATAGGATAAAGGATAAGGAAGTTTCCACCGATCAGGACTTTACAAGAAAGGAAAGGGATGTACAGAGAATGCTGTACGACAGGGCTGGGAGGGAGAGGAGTGAAGGGAGATCGGCGAAGGTAGGATATCGGAAAATAAACATAGACGAGAAAATGTGGGTGTGGCACGAGGAGAAAGAGGTGTTGAACGAAGTGCAGGGGAATTTGTTTCGTAGGAAGTAGGGGGGTGGGGGTAATGCAGGGTAGAGGAGTTGTGAAGGTGCTTTACTGGAACGTAGCAGGGGTAAAGAAGAAGGATGAGGAGTTCTGGAGGTATATCCAGGAATTTGATGTGGTAGGACTGGTGGAGACGTGGGTGGAAAGAAAGGAATGGGATAGAATAGAGCCAAAGCTGCCAAGGGGGTATCGGTGGAGACTCCAGGAGGCGGTCAGAGTGAAGAAGAAAGGAAGGTCTAGTGGGGGAATTATAACGGGGGTTAGAGATGGCTTAGAGGAAGAAGCTCACGGAGAGGAAGAGGGGGAGGGAGTGCAAATGAGGAAAGTGAAGATAGGAGGGGTAAGCAGTAAGTTTGTGACAGTGTACAATAAGGATGGGATGTAAAGAATTAAAGAAAGGGTGGAGGACCTGTTAGGTGAAAGAGAGGAGGGTATGGTGGTACTAGGTGGGGACTTTAACGCAAGGATGGGGAGGGAAGGGGGCCTTTACAGGGAAGGGGAGAGCTTCGAAAGGAATTCGAAAGATAGGTTAACAAATAAGGAGGGGGAGATTCTAAGGGACTGGATGGAGGATAGAGGCTGGGCGGTGGCAAATGGTATGGCACCTGGCGACGAAGAGGGAGAATACACATACGTAGGTAAGGTGAGGGTATCGGTAATAGATTATGTAGTTATGAATATGCAAGGGTGGGATGAGATGGAGAGATTCGCAGTAGAAGAGAGGGTAGAGTCAGACCATCAGCCATTAGGGTTGTGGATAAGGGGTGATAACGGCGGAAGGCAACGTGGGGAAGAAGTGGCGACGGGGGAGAGGGTTAGCTGGACGAGGGAGGCGATAGAGAAGTATAAGGAGCAGTTAGGGAAGGTGCGCTTCGAAGAGGAGACGGTGGAAGAGATATGGGAGGATTTAAAAGAGAAGGTGAAAGAGTGCGTGCAAAAGAAGATATTTAAAAAGAAGAACAAAGGAATGGTGAAGCCGTGGCGGGATAGGGAATGTAAAAAGATGAAAAGGAAGGTGAAGAGGAAATATAAGAAGTGGAAAGAGGGTACTGCGAAAAGGGAGGAGTACGTAGAAATGAGGAAGGGGTTTAGATTGATGTGTAAGAAGAAAGAACAGGAAAAGGAGAAAGAGCTGGAAGAAGAGTTAGGAAATGTTAAGACAGAGGGGGACGTCTGGAAGTTAATAAATAGGTTTAGGAAGCGGAGAGTAGGGATAAGCGAGAAGATAGGGAGTGAGGAGTGGAAACAGATAAGGAAGTTAAGAAGGTCAAAATCAGCAGGGCTGGATGGGGTAGAGAACGAAGCATGGCTGTTTAGTACACAAGAGGTTAGGGAGAGGCTGAAGGAGGTAGTGAAGAAAGTATGGAGGGGGGTGGGATTCCCACGAGGGTGAAGAGAAGGGTTAATAGTACCTCTGTATAAGAAAGGAGATAGGGATATTCAGGAAAATTATAGAGGTATTACGCTAATGAATACGGCGTATAAAGTATACGCGATGGTGGTGGCGGAGAGGCTGCGGAAGGATGTCGAGGGGAGAGGAATATTGCCGGAGACGCAGGCGGGCTTCAGGACAGGTAGGAGTACTATTGACAATATCTACGTTCTGCAGCACATTGTGGATAGAGAATTAGCGAAGAAGGGGTCGAGAGTGTACGCGTTTTTTGTGGATCTAAAAGGCGCGTTTCCGTCCGTGGATAGGGGGAGGTTGTGGGAGGCGATGGAGGATAGGGAAGTGGAGAAAGGCCTGATCGAGAGGGTAAGGTAGATATATGAAGAGACCAAAGATAAGGTAAGAGGAGGACATGGGGATTTCGGAGGGATTCTGGATGGATAGGGGGTTAAGACCAAGGGTGTCCGCTTAGCCCAACGCTTTTTGCGATTTTAATTGCGGATATGGAAAGTAAGCTGGAGGCCGGAGTGGTAGGAGGAGTCAGGATAGGAGGGATTAGAATTTGGTCGCTAGCGTATGCAGATGACATAGTGTTGTTGGCAAAAAGCGAGGAGGCCTTGAAAGAAATGATGAAGAGGTTGAGAAGATACCTGGATAAGAACAGGTTAGAACTGAATGCGGAAAAGTCCAAGGTTATGGTTTTCAGAAAAGGAGGTGGAAGGGATAAGGAAGGGGAGTGGAAGTGGAAGGGAAAGGCGATGCAGGCGGTGAAAGAGTTTGTGTACCTGGGCTTCTTGTTTCGGAGGAATGGCGGAGTGGATGGTCACATAAAAGAGAGAGTGAGGAGGGCAAATGTGGTGATGAGGCAGGCGTGGGGGTTGGGAAAGAAGTTATTCGCAGATGATTTTGGAAGAAGAATGAAATTGTTTGACTCACTAGTGATGAGTGTGCTATTGTATGGAGTAGAGGTGTTTGGGGTGGAAGGAAAGCGAAGAGGTAAATAGGATACAGGAGAGATATGTAAAGTGGACACTGGGGCTGGCAAGGAACACGCCTAATTATATTGTCAGGAGGGAGACGGGGAGAACGAGTGTAGGGATTCTAGCGGGGAGTCGAGCCTGTAAATATGAGGAGAAATTTTTGGAAGAGGGGGGAAGTAAGCTGGT
>CAKNYM010053604.1:0-10988 GCA_932195095.1 Andricus curvator | reverse complement strand
AGAGAAAGGAAGTCAGGAGCTTATAGCGAGGATGAGATGTGGGTGCATGGAGGGTTTCAATAGGTTCTGGCTCGCTAGGGAAAAGAGGATGTGTGAACTATGTGGGAAGGGGGAGGCAAGAGTGGAGCACTGGTTGGAGGAGTGCGTAGAGGTGGAAAGGACTGAGATAAGCATGGAGGTATTGATGCATGAAATGGGGGACAAAAGGGCAGTAGCATGGGCGAAGGGAGTTTTGGGTAACATGGAGAAGAAGAGAAGGAAGGAGGAGGAGGAATTGAGAAGGAAAGATTGTAAATAGAGGAGGAAGTAAATATAAGTAAATGTAAATATTGTAAATAGTAGATAAGTATTAGGTAATAGCCGTGGAGGCAGAGTTTGGTAATGCGAGACAAAGCAAGAAAGTAGGGACATGCGAGCGAGGCGAGGCGAAGCGAAGAAGGCAATGCGATAAGAGCGAGCGGCGTTAGATATAAGGTGTGGAAGGATGTTAGTTTTAAGGGTTAGTTGTAAGAACATTCTGTAAAAAATGGAAGTGTAAGCAAGTCAATTTTTTAAGGCCAGCAGGCTAAAAAATAAACGTTTATCTAGACAAGATAACACGACTGTTATGTAAACACGTATAATTGTGTGCACAATTCTAATTATGAAAGAATCCTTTCTTACTTCGAGTAAGATTCTTTTTGGACTACACGTCCTTTCTATCTTTCCTGATAACTAAGTATAATAAATCGCAACGCGCATCTAATTCCGAAAACCTATTAGTTCTCTAAGGGGTAACCGCAGTTATTCCCTTAGAGCTGGTGCTCTAGCCGACGCATCGGGGAAAAGACAAGCTTTCTTGTCGGGAGCGGCTATTTAATAGCTCATCCCTCTAGTAGCCAGGTAAGTCCCCACTCCGGTGTTAGCTGTGCTACCTGTGCGCTCCGCTGCGTGTGGCAATTCGAAGAAGGTTTACCGCATATTACTTACTATATCGGTACACTCTATCGCTTCCTTATCGATTTGCGATATTTTACGTTCCTCAAAGATGGAACTCTTCACTTAACAGAAAATGTTTGTATTTAAATTATTTAAAAGTGCTTAAAAACCAGTTGCTTTATTAAAATTGATCAATCAATGATATGTACAAAATTAAATCAACTGCTGCAGTTTATTTAGCTATTCATGATCGTGTAATATTTGTAAAGTTCCGCGGAGAAAAGGCCCTGAGGGCAAAAAAATATTTTTTCAGGTTTTCGATGCTATTGTTTTTTTAGTCGTTCTTTTATAATAAAGGAAATCATTTTTTTATTTGCAAAATCGGAATTATTATTAAACTACAGAGTATGGCGAATTCTCTGAGTACCTGTTTTCGATTTTCGCTTCAATAGCTCCTCTAAAATGCGCCTCAGCCCCCTTAGGGACTTTTCCTCCCGGAAAGTTAAAGCGCTTAGAACTTAATCTAAAGAAAAAAAATGAAATTAAGGCTTCAACTTTCGACAAGCTTATGAGTACAAGAAGTATAGAAATATTTCAGAAATTGAATATTTCATCTGATTTTTTGAACTTCGATCCAGAGACCTGGAATTCCTGAGAGGATTACAAACTCTCACGTAACAGAAAATGAAGAGCAGTTGCAATGTTTGCTCCTAAATGTGAATTTTCATCGACATCATGTACCCGACAGAGATAAAACATCGTTAAAAAAAGCTGTAGATTATTGTCTCTTTCGTAATTAATTGTCTCAATGTGCGCCAAACAATAATTTCTTGAATTTCCGATATTACTCGAAACCTTCCTTTCTTTTTACATTTTTGTCATTAGGTGAAAAAAGTTTGAGAGAAGAATTGAAGTTTTTTAAAATTTCTATCATTTTTCTTCAAAATACTTTTTAAAAGAACTCATAATTTTTGTTTCAGATATTCATCAAAAATAAATAAGTAAAAAAATCTAATTTTAAGGTTGGATTTATCGAAAAAACTATGAAAAAAAAAAAAAAATTTATATTTTGAGCTAAACGAAGCAAAATATGGGGAAAGGTTTTTGGGAGAATTTCAGCTCTTAAAAATTTCTACAGAAGTTCTTTGAACCATTTTTCGACAGAACTCGTCGTTTTTAATTTATTTATGGAAAATGGTATGCAAAAATCAAAAAGTCCAATATTACGCCAAAAGACGCGAGATACGTAAAAAAGTGTAAAAGAAGACTTGTAGGAGTTTTTGTTATATCCACCAAAAAATTTTTATTTTCATATTGAATATTTTCTTGAAAACTTCAATAAATAAAAAATACTATTTGCAGAAATTAGATGTTTACTTTCATTTATTAAATATTTCTCAAGACTAATTAGTTCCGATATTTAACAATGAACCAATAAACTGACTATTTTGAATAAGTGCAGAGTTTTTGGTCATAGCAATATCTCCAAATTAACTTTACAAAGCATTTTATTTTCAACTTTTATAATATCCATTTCAACTATAAGTGTGAAGGAGACACACTTATGTAAATTAATATTGCTGCCTCTCTTCGACCAAGAGCAGTTTTTCAGAGTTTAGGGTTAATGACACTTCAAGTTTAGAGCAATAAACTTTTAGGGCGTAGGTCTCTAGGTAGCTGGTAGACAAGCACATTAATATAAGGACAGTTACCACATTGGAACGGAGTAAGAAGAAGCCTCCAGTCGCCAAGCAGGTGCAGGCGCGGATCCAGAGAAGGGCTTTAGGAGTTTAGGGCGGGCCATCCAGTAATTCCCCTTCCCATCCACTCTCAAGGGGGAGGTTAATAATAATTTTAATGTTATTTATTCGCGCTGAATGTTTATTATAAATTATATAAATATATTAATCACGAATCTTATAAACATAATTAACAAATGTTCAAATAGAAACCATGTTCTTATATTTACAAGCTGCGTCTTGCATGTCATGGTATAATCATTATTCAACAAGTATAAAATATTCATAAAATTTTCGAAGTCAAGCATAAACTATAAAAACATTGTTTTTAAACAGCACAATGTAGGCGTCTACTTCCACTCTTTGCGATCGTTTTAAGGAATCAAAATTTGTATTAATTATAAATGTGCTCTATTATTTTCAATGCTTTAAATTGACGAATGAATCAACAAATTTATAAATTTTCAAAATTATATCATTTTACGCAATTTTAAGTTAGAAACATTAAAAATTGAAAAATTAAAATTTTTTTAAATTGAACACTTTAAATTAGAAGTTAAATTATTTTAATTATTTTAATTTTAAATCGTTGTAAATGAATAATTGTTCAATTGTTATTTATACATCAAAATTTGTTTTCAAATTTTTTTAAACATTCTCTTAAAACTATATTTTTTTACTAAAAAATCAATTTTTTCCAAATTTATAACTGTTCAATTTTTATTTATTCATCAAAATTTGCATCCGTTTTGAAATATTCTTAAATATTCTGTTAAAATTAATTTTTCAAAATAAAAATCATTCGAAATTTTCCCAGGAATCTTAAGACAATATTTGCATTATCTTAAAACCTTTAAAAATCCTTAAAAGCTTAAAAATTGTATGTAAAAACTTCTAAATATCTCCTCAACTTACTCGAATTTTTTCTAAATGAACACATTTTTATTTGTTATTTAGACATCAATATTCAACATTTTCACTTGCAAATAAAATTTTTTTAATTAGAACAATTAAAATTAACATTGTAGCGTTCAAAGTTTAAGTTTAGCTTTCCGAAATTTTAACGATTCAAGGCTTTCTGTTTCAAACAATTCAGTTTCAAATTGTTTAGTTTTGAATATTTCATTTATAATTGTTCATTTAAAATAAACAGTCAAACATTGCTGATTATTAGAAAATTGTTCTTTTTCTTAATTACAAATTTTCAAATTGAATTCGTTAAAAATTCTATATTTTATACTGAAACAATAGATAGTTTATAAAGTTTCAATCGGAAGTTTACAATTTTATTAACTACTAAGGCTTTCGAATTGAAACAGTTCAATTTTTAACGTCAAAATCTGTAATTTGTTTAATTTTATCAGATTCAGAATCACCCTATAAAATCAATCAATTATTGTTCAAATTGCGAATACACGAACTACAGTTTCATTTTTAAATTAATTATTTAATTTATATTTACAGTTCACCAACTTAAAACATTTTTTGCCAACAAATTTCAGTTTCAAAAGATATTAATCTTGTATTGTGTAAGTCTTGAAAACAGCATTTAACATTCTTTTAATTTAAAATGTAAAATGGAATAAAGATGTAAACTGAATGATTTCATAATTGAAAAAGTTAACAACTCAACTTAGCATTTAAAAAAAGTTGAAATAAAACTTATTTTAAATTGTATTATTTATCTTGTGATATGAAATTTGTCATATTTCAAGTGATTGGATAGATTTCCCTTTGAAAAACTTCTATAAATACAGGTCAAAAATAAATTCACTGTTATTTCCCGCTCTCAAAAAATTTCGATCATCTCCTGGTTTCCCGGACCAGCGGCCTCCCTGAGTTATGAGGTCCATCAAGCTAGCACCTCCACAATCGAAATTCCCAAATTTTTTGTATCAGAATTTTGGGCTTTTTTTGGGCTGTATTGCCGATTTTTGGGCTCCACTACTTTTTTTGAAAATTCTAATTTGGTGTGGAGGTGCTGGCTTGAGTCAAGCGAGCACCTCCATTACATAAAAATTTTGAAAAATTAAAGACGACAGAATTTTGGGCTTTTTTTGGGCTCTTGAACGCGCCAACAACCAATTTCCAAAAACTACCCCAGCCGGAAATAAAACCAACCCCTATATAAAAACTCAAACTAGGAAGAAAAAAAGTACACCACAATTTTGGGCTTATTTTGGGCTCTCAAATGCACGAAAAAAAATTCGAAAAACCACTCCCTATGTGCAAAAAAACCACCAGCGACTCTACACAGTAATATTCTGAAAGAGATTATTTTTTGACCAAGTCATATCTGCTTCGTATCAAGGGGGTTGATTTTGAACGTTAAGGGTCGGAGCCCAAAAATCAGTGTTGGTATTTTTGAGGAGCCCAAAAATTAGAGACTCTATTCACACTGTGAAATTCTAAAAAAGATTATTTTTTGACAAAGTCATATCTGCGTCGTGTCAACGGGGTTGATTTTGACGTTAAGGGATGGAGTCCAAAAATCCGTGTTGGTATTTTTGAGGAGCCCGAAAATCAGAGACTCTATTCTCATTGTGAGATTCTGGAAAGGATTATTTTTTCACAAAGTCATATCTGCTTGGTGTCAAGGGGTTGCTTTTGAACCCTAAGGGTTGGAGCCGAAAAATCGGTGTTGGTATTTTTGAGGAGCCCAAAAATCAGAAACTCTATTCACACTGTGAAATTCTAAAAAAGATTTTTTTTTTGACAAAGTCATATCTGCGTTGTGTCAAGGAGGTTGATTTTGACGTTAAGGGATGGAGCCCAAAAATCGGTGTTGGTATTTTTGAGGAGCCCAAAAATCAGAGACTCTATTCACAATGTGAAATTCTAAAAAAGATTATTTTTTGACAAAGTCATATCTGCTTGGCACTCAAGGGGTTGCTTTTGAACTTTAAGGGTTGGAGCCCGAAAATCGGCGTTGGTATTTTTGAGGAGCCCAAAAATCAGAGACTCTATTCACACTTTTCGACAAGAGGGTGGTTTTTTGCACATAGGGAGTGGTGTACTTTTTTTCTTCCTAGTTTGAGTTTTTATATAGGGGGTAGTTTTATTTCCGGCAGGGGTCGTTTTTGAAAATTGGTTGTTGGCGCGTTCAAGAGCCCAAAAAAAGCCCAAAATTCTGTCGTGTTTAATTTTTAATTTTTTTAAATATTTATGTAGTGGAGGTGCTGGCTTGACTCAAGCCAGCACCTCCACACCAAATTTGAATTTTCAAAAAAAGTAGTGGAGCCCAAAAATCGGCAATACAGCCCAAAATTCTGATAAAAAAAAAGTTGGGAATTTCGATTGTGGAGGTGCTAGCTTGATGGACCTTTAGGAGAATATTTTATTTCAGAATATAATTATGCTTCTCGAATGATAATACGTATTTCTCGCTTGGGAGCTTAACAATTTTTCTTCGAAGAAACAATTAAAATAATATATAGTTCAATAATTCTGACATTGAAGTCTTTTAATTAACATAGTTAAAATTCTGGGATACATTTTTTTGCACCTAATTTTAAGATGGGGTCCCATCTAGCTGGGAGTTCGGGTACGAAACTATCGCCTATTGTTTTTTCCGCAAAACTGTAAAAACAATTGACAGTAGGTAACGTTTCGTACCCCACGTCCGAGGGAAACCATACGCACGGAGTAATAATAAGGAGACCGATCTCCGTGCATTCGTTCTGACTGCGGTAACTGCACATTTATTGCCGAGCTTAGACGTTTCTAATCAGCACATTATGGCCAGTCGGTCATGCGCAATGTGATCTGCTATCTCCTTTCCTCCCGTGCGAAGTGTGCGAGTGAGCGCCAGTCCATGACAACCACTCCATGTTGACAACAACGACAGCAAATTGAGGTTATATCAATGTTTTGCAACTTATGGCAAAAGTTTTTGCATAGTTAATAATTGTAAGTCCGAAAATCATATAAAATGTAAATTTTTGAAGATTTTGAAACAGAATTTTGAAGCTTTTGAGGGATTTTCAAAAATTTCATGATACCAACAAATTTTATTTCAGATTACTAGGAGAATTTAAAGTGATTTTTCATTTTAAAGAGTTTTTAAGAGAATATTTAAAAACATTCCAAACAAATTTTAATGTATAAATAACAATTGAACAATTATTAATTTATAAGAACTTATAATAAAAATAATTTAACTTCTAATTTTAAAAGTGTTCAGTGAAATATTAATAATATTTACGGAAGCGTAACCTCAGTTTTCAGTTGTCATTAAACACGGCGCTCACTCGTACACTTCTCGCGGGAAAAAAAGAGATAGTAGATCACAGTGCGCATGACCAAATGGACATAATGTGCTGATTAGAAACGTCTGAGCTCGGCAATAAATGTACAGTTACCGCAGTCAAAACTCGAGGCGCTTTGTACAGCATGATCAGTCTCCTTATTATTACTCCGTGACCATACCTTTTGTAGTGGTACCATTCACACTACCAAGACTAATTTTTGTTGCAGGGAAATGTTACCCTGAAATTAGCCTTAGATTCACACTTTGTTTTTTCTGGGAAATTTCTATTCAATACAGTAAATACATTTTAACGTTTTTATAAATATTGATAAATTCCAAAATAGTGAAATTTCTCCGAAGTTTTTGACTTCTTTTTAAAGGTATTTTTAGACTTTATGTTTTCGTTTTTACTTTTTAATTAAACTAATTTTTCCATTTTTTAATTTATGCAGCTGAGGTGAACACCCCAGTAATCGTGACCTTAGTCCCAGTAATCGTGATAGTAATTTTTCAGCCTTTTTTTGTGTGTAAACTCGTGAAGAGTAATATAGTCGTCAAATATCCTATTCGTCTGAATTGAGCGAAAATTTTTTAGGGGACCTTATTCATTTGAAAGTGGCAACACGAATTAATGTCAGTGTCTAACGCGCAGGGGCATATAGGATCTGCTGTAAACATATATTAATGATTCCCGTAGCTCAGTGTTGTCCTCTGGACTTAGACACTTGGGATCGCTGTTTCGAGACTGGAGGCATGCAATTTTTATTAATTTTTTTCAAAATTTCCTTGACTACGAATTAGGGCAAATTGACACGCATCCAATTCGTGCTGGCTCAGTTCGTTTCAAAACGAATCAGAAAGCAGAATTTGGGCGAATTTGAGCATGTTAATTCGCCGCAATCCTCCCGAATTAGTTTCTTTTTTCTGGGATAGTAAACTTCAATTATCCGCTTTGAAAAATTCGAGTCTGGGCTTTGGGGGGGGGGGGGGGGGGCATGGACCCCCTCTGGATCCGCGCCTGAGCAGGTGAATCCTTAGAGTGGACTCACAGTTTTATCACTTTTACATTACTTTAACAAAAAATTTTAAAACATTTTAGCGAGCTGAAAAATGACTCTACAACAAAACAAAAAAATAGGCATATTCTGATTCTGCCTAGGCTATACGAATTTCCAGTCGCCAATGAACATTTAAACAGTCGCTTTTTTGGACCACTCTAATGTTTATATAATTTATAAGAAACATTCAAAGCGAATAAATAAATTCAAAATTATTATTACCCTCCCCCTTGAGAGTGGATGGGAAGGGGAATTATCGGGTGCCCCCCCCCCCCCCTAAAGCCCTTCTCTGGATCCGCGCCTGCGGTCTGTCTTTCGTCGTTGTCGTTGTTGTCGTTGTCGTCTGTATACCGGATAACTTTTGAAAGACTAGTCGGATTGGAATGTGCTTTGACACACAGTTTTCGGGACAAAAAAGTAAGGTCGAGTTTCTTAACCAGCTATTTTGTATAAAAATTCAAAGCGTTAAAGCCATTTCAAAATTGTTGAGACAATTTTCTTCCAAATTAAAAAATTCTATGTACGGCTGTTCGTAACGAAAATGAACATTTTAGGCCAAAAAACGCACGATATGAAAAAACTTCAAGAGAAAGAAAATGTTGCTCTTTGAAAGCTCCAAAAGATTATCATAACAGCTTTTCGAATTTTCTTGAAAAATTGAAAATTCTAATTTTGATTGCACAAAAAATAATAAAAAATCAAAGATTCTGGTTTGCGGCCAAATTATGCAAAATAAGAAAAAATATGATGCAACAAAATTTGTGCATCCAAGAAAGATCTACAAATTTGTTATGAATCACTTTTTTAGAGGACACATACTTTTTATATTATTCATAAAAAACAATATTAAAAATTAAAAATTTCATTTTGTAGTCAAGCTATGCAAGATACGAAAAAAGATGAATCAACAAAATTTGTGCACCCAAAAAGGATCTACAAATTTGTTCAACATCACTTTTTCATAGCACACGTAATTTTTATTTTATTCGTAAAAAACAAAATTGAAAATAAAAAAAAAAAATAATTTTGGGCAAAGAACACAAGCTACGAAAAAAAATAATGAGACCAATTTTGCTAACTCAAACAAGAGCTACAAATTTTTTGTTCATAATTTTTTGATAGGACGCGTAGTTTTTGTTTTAATCGTAAAAAATAACATTAAAAATAAAAGAATTAATCTTTTTGAAAAACGACACAAGGTACGAAATAAAAATGATATATAGATAAAAAAATAAGACAAAAAATTGATGACATCGTGGTATATGGCATCATGATGATTTATATTTGATTATGAACGTTGTTCACCCAAAAAAGATATACAAAATTGTTATTAATAATTTTTAGATAGGGCGAGTAGATTTTCTTTTAATCGTAAAAAATAAGATTGAAAATAAAGAAATTAAATTTTTGGAAAAACGACACAATGGACGAAGAAAAAATGAAAAGACAAAAGTTGTTCAAACCAAAAAAGATCTAAAAATTTTTTATAAACTTTATAATCTGTATTTTACTATGTACCCTCTAAAGTTTTAAAATTTTACCTCTTCAATAGTAATAACTAAGGTTGTTATATACATATAAATGAAAGATATCTTATATGAATATCCTTCATAACTTTCACTGAAAAATAACGTAATAATATTTTTGATCTTTCTTATTAAATTATCAGATATAATAAATAACTCTCAAATGTGTTTTAAAATTCTTCATTAATAAACCTACGCAGATGCACATTTAATTAGAGTCAATGAATTCAAAATTTCGTTGATTACAAAGACACGTGAGGTTTTGGTTTCAAATCAATATTATCAAAAACGTTAAATCCGAGATTGCTCAGATCTTGTTTGAAGTAACTCGGAACTCCGAGATAATAGTCTGTCAATTAAACTCACAATATCACAACCTTAGCTGTCAAAGCGAGAAAAATGAAAATATCGCTCGTTCCTCGGATCATGTCGCTCAAATGCATCACTACTGCTGGCCTTAATCATTGGTTGAATCAACCTCACAATTTACCAGCAGTGTTTGATACAGGGTAAGGTAGAAGGGAAGAGGAAAGAGAAAGGGTTTTCTTTCCCCCAGTCAAGTTCATTAAACCAGCGTTTCCCAAACTTTTTTCGCACTTTTTAGGGAGGGGCAGGGCCGCCACCCTGCAATTTTTTCACGATACTGGAACCCAAGGGGGATACTGGACTGCCGGTCATGGGGGCGGTTGCACGCTTCGCGCGAAATTTCCATTGTGACGATTAGAACCGGTTGAGAAAAATTAAATTCTGGTGAAATGTTAATAAATTAAACTTTAAATAGCTGAATCAATTTCCTGATATAATTTTAAGAAAATTAAAAAAAAGTTGATGAAAATCGGTTAATATCTTCAATCTCAGTTGAGAGTTCTTGTAATTTTGCATACACTTGAAGATTTACTTTATTACTTGAAATATTAACCGATTTTCATGAACTTTTTTTTCATTTTATTGAAATTATATCGGGAAATTGTTTCAGTTAATTAAAATTTAATTAAGCCATGTCTTTATAATTTTAGTTATTGGAATAGGCCTTTATCTTATGACAATGAAAGGGTCATCATAGCAGGTACACGAAAGTAGTCGTCTGATGACAGCGGGGGGGGGGGGGGGGGGCCGGCCGGGTGGCCGGGCTCGGGGGGGTTTCCCCCGACCGCGGTCGGGGACGTGACCGTCGACAGTAGTTTGGGAATCGCTGCATTAAACAATCCATCCATGAACTGGGGCATGCTTAGAAATAAATCAACCCACTATCTACATTATGTGGTCTTCATCGTGAGTTGAATCAACGTCACAACTAGGGAGTAGGAAATAGGATATGGAAGGAAGGGGGGAGGGTTTTCCCTGAGTTCCTTAGCCAATTGCGCAGCTACTGACAGCTTTTGACAATCAACCAACGATTAAGGCCAGCAACTCTAAATAGTGAGTTGATTGGCAACTGGCAAACGATTTGCCACAGTGTTCACAGATTGTGGGAGCTGGCGGCCCCCACCACGGCTCC
>CAKNYM010053600.1:264066-341034 GCA_932195095.1 Andricus curvator | reverse complement strand
ATAAAAAAGATTTAAATAATTTTATCCACCGCGAAACATCTTTTTTTGAAGTGTGTGAAATTGTAGAGATCCTGCAATGGACGAGGTAGGTTCTTTTGAATTATTGCGCTAACAAATTGACATAACCTTCGCGGTGTAAAGATTTGAATAGAGAATAATTCAGATTTTGATTTCAACGTGAAAGTCAGGATTATTGTATTTTATAAATATTGAATTTTTCATCAGTTTGAAATGCACCAACGGTTTCCTTTGGAATTTAGTTCCATTGTATTCATATCCGGGTTTTTGATGTTGTTAAAAATTCAAATTTTTCTCTCTTCAATCCTCAGCATCAGGTTGAAGCAAAATACAAAAGAATATATTTTTTGGTATCTTTGCAGAATTCAACAAGGAAAAGCGGGTTAAAAAGTAAAAGAAGAAAATGTGCAGGATTCTGTGCATGATTCACAAATTGTTTAAATGACTTAGGAATTTTGTATTTATGTTTGAACCTCGAGGTTATATTTACAGGGACCATGACGGCGGCCATCGTTACCCGTACCACACTAGCGCCATGCTCGAGAAGATCTAGCATTTCGATGCGTTATTGTACATCCGACAGAAAAATGCTCGTTTTTGGTGAAGTCAATGTACAGGACTTTAAGCTCCTTATGTCTATTCTCCATGGCACTGTCCGAGAAACTCAAAAACTGCTGATATACTTTATTCTCAGCTTAATGTCAGATTCCTTTACAGGGTGGTTTTCGAGTGTTGGTGGTAGCTTTTGGAGAAGTTGTTAATGTTTTAAGACAGCTAGAAAATATTCCTAATTGATGCAATACTTGTTCTTGCACTTTATCAGTACTTTTGGGTAAGGGGTAATTTTCCAATGTTAAGGGATGGTTTAGAAGAATTTATTTTGGGGGCGTTGAAGAGCCTAAAATGAGCCCGCAATTCTGGTGTGCTCACTTTTTTTATTAATGCATATTTAGTGCAGTTTCTCAGCACTTTTGGGTAAGGGGCAATTTTTCAATGTTCAGGGATGGTTTTGGAAAATTAATTTTGGGGGCGTTGGAGAGCCTAAAATGGGCCCTCAATTCTGATGTACTCACTTTTATGATTAGTGCATATTTATTTTTTAGGGCAGTTTTTCTGTGACAGGGGTTGTTTTTGAAAAATTGCACCGGGGGTCACGCAAGAGCCTTAAATGAGTCCTCAATTCCTGTGAAAGAAAAAACTTGATATAAAAAATATTTCTACCATGGTACTGCTAGCTTTACGTAAAGCTGGCAGTACCATGCATGAAAAAAAAATGCAGAGTCAAAAATTTGGCTTTTGGGTATTAAATGAGCCCTTGATTATGACACAGGGCATACGTTGTTTGGGCAAGGTGGTACTTCCAGGTTTACCCACCTCTCATGTGAGATTTCATTAGTAATTATTGCAGAAATGTTTTTGAAGTTTGAATTCAATATTGTTATTCAATATTAAAATTTTAATTATTTAAAATTAATTAAATACCCTTGCAGCAAGAAAAAGACCTTCAGATTTAGTGCGCTTGTGGTATAATTTAAACAAATTTGATACACTACTATAATACTCATTTCTATTTGAACTTATTTATCATATAAATGTATTAAATTACTTTATTTTTATCTAGAAATTTGTTTTCCAGAATGCAAAGTTACAGAATAATGTCACATTAATTATGTCCATTATGGAATAGTGAAAAACTCAACTTCTACAATACAACATTGATTTGAATCACATCAGATGTATTCCACAGTCTTTAAACTTTTATTTAACATGTGCAAAAGTAATTTTACAGTGAAATAATTAACGAAAATTGTATTTTAACACCAGCTAAAACATAATTATTATTTGGCACTTTTCAGCATTTTTTTTTACTTTTAATACTTTTTGCCCTTTTTTCAATTTTTGATGATGAAATATGAAACTTTTTGCTTTGAAATCCACACTGTGGAAGTTTTGTTAATTTTTGCGGTTGTTTAACTCATAGGCAGGAAAATGAAAAAAATGCAGGATTTACAGTATATGTGACCGTCCGCGAAGAAAGGGATAATAATATTTTTCATGCTGAAAGAGTAGATAAAAAGCTATCGATAGGTATAAAAAAAATAAAAATAGTTTTTTTCCACATTAGGTACCTTTCTTCACGGTCGGGAATCAGGTTTTATTTTATCCCCATAAAAATTTCACATTGGTCTCCAGCCTTTTTCTATCGAAATATTAATTTCCAAAATATTCCAGAAGTGGCTGAACTGATTTTCACCTAAAGTGTTTTGTAAATGGGATTTTACTGTTGGTTAAAGTTATTTGGCATCCTACGAACAATTTAAGACCAAATATAAAATAATCGATCGCGCCCATTTTGAAAAAAATTGATTTATATGCTTAATTAATTTTTAACAAAAAAATGAGCAAGCCTTATCATTATAACCATATTTTTAAATTAATTTTTCAGCTTAATTTACATTTTGAAACCTTGAAGTTCAAATGGAGATTCATTATTTACCAACTAGTCGCATATATAAAGTCGAAGTTGGAAAGATTGAGCCTTGCTATTCATATTCTTATTGTGCTTTTGTAAATAGGTTCAATATCCCAGATAAAAATCGTGCGACGCATTCAACCCGCACGTCATGCAAGGCACGTCGTGCGTGCAAAAATGCATTAATTTTGCCAACAAGTGCCTCGTTCAAGTGATGGGCACCAGAGTACGAGCAGAATGCGTCGCATTTCGCTGTCACGCCTGCAGTCACGCAGTGTTGATATTATGCGACGCACATCGTGTAGGCACGGTGATGGCCGGGGATGACGTAAATTTACGGAAATTTAAAATGATCAAAATTAAAAATTAACGTAATATTAAAAATATTAAAAAACTAATTATTGAACCGGGCTTAACATGTTTGGGTCCAAGCGCAATGGTGTTTCACCGCTTTTGAAAATTCTTGTGAACTTTAATTTTTGGAAATTGAATTTAATGAATAATATCAAAAAATATTTGTTAAATAATAATTTTATCATTTTCAGGGACCGTTTGCTCTCTGACCAAAAAATTGTATACCCTCTTCTACCATGCGGCGGTTCAATTACAAATAAAAATTTTTTAGATACATTAAGTTTTGAAAAAATGTTAATTGATTAAATCACTTAAAAAAAAACACTACCTAAATCGGGTAGTGTCACGCCTACCCTGAAATGGAAATGGCTTAATGGTATACTTACTTACTTAACATAATTAAGCATAATTTTTATTATTATATATGAAAATATATAATCGTTTAAATAATATCAATAATAATATAAGTTTAAAATATACTGAGCGAAATCTTTATTGATATATATATATAATCTTTTTCAAAAAGCGCGCGATGGCAGTATATCAACGATACGCGTAGTAAATACAATCGCTAAACGCTCGCTTGACTAGTGCGTAATGTGTCATTTTCGCTCCATTTGCAAAGAAGAAGAAGTAATTGTTTTTTCCTGCTCTCGGCGTCTCTTATTGTGTCCAGTTTTATGCGTTTTATCAAATATATCGCAATATAATCCATAATTGAATTCTTGGATTTTAAGTTATCGTGGATTTTTTTTTCGTCAAGCTTTTCTAATAATTTTCCCAAAGTTTGAGACTGAAGCAAACTTTATTATAATATTCTTTTACGAATTGCGTTTAACTTTACCAAAGATTTGCGATAAGCAAGTTATATGTAGATCCACGACTTTAATAAAATAATAAACGATATAAAATCCATTTTCCACTTGTTATTTTACATTTAAAAACAATTAAATTAATTATTTATTAACCATCCCATTAGACCTGCACTTCGTGCGTGCAATCTGCCCGCACGCATTGTGACTGCACGACGTGCGACCCATGTGTGCATCAATTGATGTCGCAGCTGTGTGATCATATGCGTGCACGACGTGCGGGGTAAGCCGCACGAATACTCGCACAATGCGCGCATCGTGCGTGCACAATTGTTATCTGGGATGTTTTTCAAATTGTGTTCAAGTAAGAAATTAAAAATTTAATATTTCTTGAAACATCAATGAACAAGATGTTTTAACTATTATACATGAAAAGGTATTCTCCGTACACTTAAACCGTTAAATTGGCATGCGGCTCGTAATAACCGCCGCCCGCTCGTGTAAACGCCTATTCCTTCAAAACGAAAAGTTTCCCCATTTTGGCCAAAGCAAGGTTTTAAAGGGGAGGCATTCTACTTTTTTAAAGACTATTTGAAAAAAATCGATGATGTCGGAATTTGTCAAAAATCGATGTTCATCTTTAATTTCGATAAATCGCGGCTAAATTTTTATTGAACAAAATTAAATATAATTATCGTAATGTGCATGAAAATAGCTTTTTGAAACACTCATATATTTTTTTTAATTGAAGAAGTCCAAGCTGAGTTACAGCTGAGTTATTCACACTTGAACTTCGGCGTGCATAGCCAAAAGCTGAAAATTTGGGACCCTGCCATTAGGCAACCCGTTGCTCTAAGGCCTTAAAATGTACACCCTGACTTAAGGGCCCTTTTTTTCCTCGATGGCATCGTTCTAGTAAACTGTTCTACATGGAGTAATAGCAACCAAGCGACAGTGTACGTGCGAATGAAAAATGAACCTCAAATTTTCGGACATAGTTTGGGGGAGGACGTACGCTGAATTGTAAAGGAGTTCGCCTCGTTTTGAGTGGTATATCTGCGAGAAGTTTTGGATTGGTGGCTTCTTGGCGGTAAATTTGAATCATGAATAACCAACTAATCAAAAAGTTCTAGCAGATATTCCACTCAAAACGAGGCGAACTCCTTTGAATTTTAGCATACGTCCTCTCCTAAACTATGTCCAAAAAAATGGCGACAAATTTTTGACACACAGTTTGGTCTCCTTACTAGTAATCCATGCTCTTCTACTATTCAGTGCAGCAGGGAGCAGGTAAGGCAGTTTTCGAGCTATATAATAATAATAAATTAATAATAATTAATAAATCGAGCTCGGATTTTCCTTTGGGCGACTTCAGCGAGAAAAGGAAAAACTACCATCCATTATGACTCTCAAGTCTGCAGGTGATGAAACCCGTTATGATCAACAATGATTCATTTAGGGACCTATACCCAAATGAGTGGGAGAGTTCCCGAAAGGTTGGGTCCGTGTAGGTGGTTGGGGGCGGATAATATCATGAAATGCAGACTTTAAGTAAAATCAAACTGTAAACAAAATATAATATCTTATAATCAATTCGCCCCCGAATTCATGCACGCAATTAATATTCACGCCGAATCAGTGTATGTGTACAATTGTCGGCAACTTACTCCGAAAGTACATAGTACCTTGTACATTAAATGACAATATACAAGCTCTCTGTATAAAAAGGCAGATTATACAAACATCGAGGGGTTAACAACTCGTGAAGTCAGGTGTACACGTTCGCTGAAGTCACTTGAGTTCACATGAAGTTACTGAAATCACTTGAAGTGAGTGTACACTCCTTCGGTCGAGTCGTGAACCCCTCGACAAACATGCAAGATGTCAATAATCTGTGTCGCCCTATTTCCTCCGCAAAATAGCAGATTTATTCTAATCTAGTCTAGATGATTATTTCCTGTTAAAAATAGCCATTTTTTAACAACAATTCATTGCGAGAAGTTTTCATTGGATCGGAATTTTTTTTGCTTTCAAGAGATCTAACATTGATATAGACAATGTTCAAGTTTCAGATTTTTCTGAGAAATACGTTCTGAGATACAAACATACAACTGTGCACATATGTAAATTTTGTTAAAAAATCATTTGTTTACATCAATAATGATTTCTTAACAGAGTAGTTAAATTTTCAAGCAAACAGATGAATTTTCGAGTAAAGTGAAGAATCCTCATTAAAGAAATGACTTTTTAACCTTTTAACGAAATTTTCAACGAAAAAGAATACTATTTTCAAAATTGCATGTTCACTTTTTTAAAGGAAGTCCATGAAGTTTTGACAAAATAGTGAAATTTTCAATACAAAATATGATTTTTAACCCTCATGATACACACTATCAAAAAGTTACGTATGATACACACATGGGTATTTTTCACCCGGCGACTCTTTGGAATCCTCTATCTCCTGATTAAATTAATCAATTTGAGCGATTTTTTTTGAATCGATAAGAAATTTAGTCTGGAAGACGAAACAAATATTTATATTCCGTTTTATATAACGGAGAAAAATTAATTTACAAAAAACCGAAGAAACATTTTCGTTGTTTTGCGAAAATTCATTAAAACCGCCGGGTATTCTGTACCCAGTGTGTATCATGAGGGTTAAAGTATAAGAATTATTATTACGGAATTTGTGTGGAACGTGTGAGTGGAGTGTCAGGGTGGAAGCCGAGGAGGTGAGTACGGTTGTGTGGGGTGAATTGGGGAGATAAAAAGTGAGTTTGAGCGTGGGTGTGAGGTGGGATTTAGTTGGATAGGGCAAGTGAGGTTAGGTTGGCAAGTAAACGGGGGCGTTCGTGGTCAGGAGTCTTGGGCTTTCGAGGGGTCAAGGGCGGTTCTCGCAGAGTTAGGGGATGTTAAGGGAGAGAAAGGGGTGTCTGCAGGGACTGAGGAATTAAAGAAAAAAAGGGGGGGGGGAAGAAGGAAAATTTGGCGGCGAAAGACGCCAAAATTTTTCAGAGACATCTGTCGGTTGCGGAAGGTACTGCATGAATAGGTCCTAGTTACCGGCGGCAGAGCGGGAGGTGGGCAGCGAGAGTACTGGCAGTGCTGGTAGTGAAACTGACGGGGCGGGAATTTTCCAAAAGCCACGACAGCCAACAGCGCGTCGCCCGGTGTCGAGCGGTGCGTCGGGGAGAGGAAGAAATCGGGACAGTGGCAACGAAGGAAGCGAGAAGGTAAGGGAGAGAGCGTCGAGCGCAAGTGACGGGGAGGATCTCTTGAAAAGGAAGAGAGACAGCCAAGAGAGTCCAGAGAAAAATGAGGTCGAGAGCCTGTTTAAAAAAAGCGGGATAACACCTAGGTCACCCCCCCCCCCAAAATGGAGGGGATGTTGGAAAAGGAGGCTCTCGGGATGTTGTTAGCCGAGATCAGGGGGCTGAGGGACGACGTAAGGGGGACCAAGGAGCAGATGGAAGGCATGAGGGAGGATTTGAGAAACAGAGATGAGAAATGGGAAAAGGAGGTGAAAGAGCTGAGAGAGAGAGTAGATGGGTTAGAAAGGTAAAGAAAAGAAAAAGAAGTGAAAATAAAACAGATGGCAGAGGAGATTAGTGTGTGGAAAGAAAGGACGGAAAAAAGGCTTGAGAAGGTGAAGGGCAGGACGGAAATGGAAATAGGAGACGGGGGTAGCGGGGGCGAGATTAAAGGTATTTGGGAGAGGGTAGGGAATATGATAGAAGAGAAAGTGTGAGAGCGTAGGAATGAAAAGGAGGAGAGGGCGGATAGGGAAAGGATAAGGGCAGTGGAGTTGAGAATGGAGAGAAAGGAGAAGGCAGACAAAAGAAATAATATTGTGATAAGAGGGTTGAAGATGAAGAGCGGGGAAGAAAGGGAGGGCGTGGAAGCGCTGCTACAGAGCATAGAGTGGAATAAAGGCAGGGTAGGGAAAGTTAAGTTGGAGGGGAGAAAGGAGAAAGAAGTGGCGGTTGTGGAGTTGGAGAGCTGGGCAGAAAAGTTGGGGGTAATGCGGAATAAAAATAGGATAAAGGATAAGGAAGTTTTCATTGATCACGATTTTACAAGAAAGGAAAGGGATGTACAGAGAATGCTGTACGCCAGGGCTAGGAGGGAGAGGAGCGAAGGGAAATCGGCGAAGGTAGGATATCGGAAAATAAAAATAGACGAGAAAAAGTGCAGGGGAATTTGTTTCGTAGGAAGTAGGGGGGTGGGGGTAATGCAGGGTAGAGGAGTTGTGAAGGTGCTTTACTGGAACGTAGCAGGGGTAAAGAAGAAAGATGAGGAGTTCTGGAGGTATATCCAGGAATTTGATGTGGTAGGACTGGTAGAGACGTATGTGGAAAGGAAGGAATGGGATAGAATAGAGCCAAAGCTGCCAAGGGGGTATAGGTGGAGACTCCAGGAGGCGGTCAGAGTGAAGAAGAAAGGAAGGGCTAGTGGGGGAATTATAACGGGGGTTAGAGATGGATTAGAGGAAGAAGCTCACGGAGAGGAAGAGGGGGAGGGAGTGCAAATGAGGAAAGTGAAGATAGGAGGGGTAAGCAGTAAGTTTGTGACAGTGTACAATAAGGATGGGATGGAAAGAATTAAAGAAAGGAAAGGAATTCGAAGGATAGGTTAATAAATAAGGAGGGGGAGATTCTAAGGGACTGGATGGAGGATAGAGGCTAGGCGGTGGCAAATGGTATGGCAACTGGGAACGAAGAGGGAGAACACACATACGTAATTAAGGTGGGGGTATCGGTAATAGATTATGTAGTTATGAATATGCAAGGGTGGGAGCAGATGGAGAGATTCGCAGTAGAAGGGAGGGTAGAATCAGACCATCAGCCATTAGGGTTGTGGATAAGGGGTGAGAACGGCGGAAGGCAAGGTGGGGAAGCAGTGTCGACGGGGGAGAGGGTTAGCTGGACGAGGGAGGCGATAGAGAAGTATAAGGAGCAGTTAGGGAAGGTACGCTTCGAAGGGGAGACGGTGGTAGAGATATGGGAGGATTTAAAAGAGAAAGTGAAAAAGTGCGTGCAAAAGAAGGTATTTAAAAAGAAGAAGAAAGGAATGGTGAAGCCGTGGTGGGATAGGGAATGTAAAAAGATGAAAAGGAAGGTGAAGAGGAAGTATAAGAAGTGGAAAGAGGGTACTGCGAAAAGGGAGGAGTACGTAGAAATGAGGAAGGGGTTTGGATTGATGTGTAAGAAGAAAGAACAGGAAAAGGAGAAAGAGCTGGAGGAGGAGTTAGGAAATGTTAAGACAGAGGGAGACGTCTGGAAGATAATAAACAGGTTTAGGAAGCGTAGAGTAGGGATAAGCGAGAAGATAGGGAGTGAGGAGTGGAGGGAGTTTTTTAAAGAATCATCCCAGGGCTCAGATTCAAGGAAGAGAGATGATGGGAGTAGAAGAACGGGGCAGGCAGAGATGGAGGAGCTGAATGACGAGAAGATAGAGAAACAGATAAGGAAGTTAAGAAGGTCAAAATCAGCAGGGCTGGATGGGGTAGAGAACGAAGCATGGCTGTTTAGTACACAAGAGGTTAGGGAGAGGCTGAAGGAGGTAGTGAAGAAAGTATGGAGGGGGGAGGAATTCCCAAGAGGATGGAGAGAAGGGTTAATAGTACCTCTGTATAAGAAAGGAGATAGGGATAGGCAGGAAAATTATAGAGGAATTACGCTAATGAATACGGCGTATAAAGTATACGCGATGGTGGTGGCGGAGAGGCTGCGGAAGGATGTCGAGGGGAAAGGAATATTGCCGGAGACGCAGGCGGGCTTTAGGGCAGGTAGAAGTACTATCGACAATATCTACGTTCTGCAGCACATTGTGGATAGAGAATTAGCGAAGAAGGGGTCGAGAGTGTACGCGTTTTTTGTGGATCTAAAAGGCGCGTTTCCGTCGGTACATAGGGGGAGGTTGTGGGAGGCGATGGAGGATAGGCGATTAAGACAAGGGTGCCCGCTTAGCCCAACGCTTTTTGCGATTTTAATTGCGGATATGGAAAGTAAGCTGGAGGACGGAGTATTAGGAGGAGTCAGGATAGGAGGGGTTAGAATTTGGTCGCTAGCGTATGCAGATGACCTATTGTTGGTGGCAAAAAGCGAGGAGGCCTTAAAGGAAATGATGAAGAGGTTGAGAAGATACCTGGATAAGAACAGGTTAGAACTGAATGCGGAAAAGTCCAAGGTTATGGTTTTCAGAAAAGGAGGTGGAAGGGGTAAGGAAGGGGAGTGGAAGTGGAAGGGAAAGGCGGTGCAGGAGGTGAAAGAGTTTGTGTACCTGGGCTTCTTGTTTCGGAGGAATGGCGGAGTGGATGGTCACATAAAAGAGAGAGTGAGGAGGGCAAATGTGGTGATGAGGCAGGTGTGGGGGTTGGGAAAGAAGTTATTCGCAGATGATTTTGGAAGGAGAATGAAATTGTTTGACTCACTAGTGATGAGTGTCCTATTGTATGGAGTAGATGTGTGGGGGTGGAAGGAAAGCGAAGAGGTAAATAGGACACAGGAGAGGTATGTAAAGTGGACACTGGGGCTGGCAAGGAACACGCCTAATTATATTGTCAGGAGGGAGACGGGGAGAACGAGTGTAGGGATTCTAGCGGGGAGTCGGGCGTGTAAGTATGAGGAGAAATTTTTGGAAGAGGGGGGAAGTAAGCTGGTTAGGGAGTGTTGTTGGGAGAAGGAGAACAGGAGAGGGGGTGGGAAGATGGAGGTTGAAAGAGAAAGGTATTTTAGAACGAATGGACTGCAGATGGATGAAGTGAGAAGGATGCATGAGGAAGGAAGGAAGGTATATGAGTTGGTTAAGAAAAACAGCATGGAGAGAGAGAAGACAGCAGGGGAAGAGAGAATAAGAGAGACAAGGTTTAATGGGAACTATGTGTGGATTATGCCAAGGGCGAGAGCGCAATATTTGTGTGAGAAAGGAGAGAAAGGAAGTCAGGAGCTTATAGCGAGGATGAGATGTGGGTGCATGGAGGGTTATAATAGGTTCTGGCTCGCTAGGGAAAAGAGGATGTGTGAACTATGTGGGAAGGGGGAGGCAAGACTGGAGCATTGGTTGGAGGAGTGCGTAGAGGTGGAAAGGAGTGGGATAAGCATGGAGGTACTGATGCATGAAAGGGGGGACAAAAGGGCAATAGCATGGGTGAAGGGAGTCTTGGGTAAGATGGAGAAGAACAGAAGGAAGGAGGAAGAGGAATGGAGAAGGAAAGATTGTAAATAGAGGAGGAAGTAAAGATAAGTAAATGTAAATATTGTAAATAGTAGATAAGTATTAGGGATTAGTCGCGGAGGCAGAGTTTGCTAATGCGAGGCAAAGCAAGAAAGTAGGGACATGCGTGCGAGGCGAGGCGAAGCGAGGAAGGCATTGCGATACGAGCGAGCGGCGTTAGAGATAAGGTGTGGAAGGATGTTAATTTTAAGGGTTAGTTTTAAGAAAATTCTGTAAAGAATGGAAGTGTAAGCAAGTCAATTTTTTATGGCCAGCAGGCTAAAAAATAAACGTTTATCTATCTACCAAAAAAGACCAATTTAAAAAAAAATACATGATTTCCCTGCTGAATATTTTAATTTGTAACATAAAAACACGACTTTGAAACAAAAGAAATGAATTTTAAACCAATTTTTTTTTAATTTTTAAGCAAGAATAGTATTAATTTTGTATTAATTTTTAGTGTTTACACTTTGTTTGTATTTATAATTACGTATATGGTGCTCATTTCACGAGCACTTTGCTTCCCGTTGGAAAATGTATTTTCTTCCTCATAGAGGAAGCATTAGTTATTTTTTGTCAATAATAGACAAACCAAAGTCTTCATTTTGAGCAATTCAAAAATAGAAATTTGCAAAAAATACAAAATTACAAAATAATACAAAATTTTTTTTTAAATACAAAGTAAAATCAAATTTTGTATTCGAAATGATAATTTTTAGAGCTGGAAAAGGGAAAAGTTCTGTCGCACCCTATCCCTTTCCCAGCTTTATGATTTATTTACAAAAATTGTCAGAATTATTCTATTTGAAAATTTATGATCAAAAAGTCTTTTCTATTCGTGCGTCAACTTTGAATTATGTCGATGAAAAAAGTTTTTCTGTTTGAAACAGATGATTCAAATATTATAAATGAGCATAACTTCCTTAATCTTCAATAAAGTGTATTAATATTATAGATTTTGCCTCGAATCAAGGAATCTTTTCCGTTCTTGCATCAATTTTGAATTATGTTAATGAAAAAAGTTTTACTATAAAAAACCGTGTTCTCAAATATTATGCATTACGATAACTTCCTTACTCTTCAATAAAATACATCAATGTTATAGGTCAATCTATTCGTCTTGAATCAACAAACTTTTCTATTCTCGCATCAACTTTAAATTATGAGAATGAGAAAATTTTTAATGTAAAAATCGATTTTAAAAATATATAAATTAACATAACTTCCCTACTCTTTAGTAAAATGTATTCATATTGTAGGTCAATCGATTCGTCTCGAATCAAGGAATCTTTTATATCCTTGCATCAACTTTGAATTATGCTTATGAAAAAAGTTTTATCATAAAAAACCGATTTTTAAAATATTATTGAGTGCTAAAAAAATTCAATAAATATTTTTCGAAATCCTTCGGTTAGTTTCAAGATATACGTGGTGAAAATAGGCCCTCCAAATTTCATCAATTTATCTGCAACCGTTTTCAAGTTATCGTGTTCACAAAAAAGTGCGACATCCACACACACACACACATCAACACACACGCACATCCGGACAATTGCTTAGAACATTGTATTAGACTTTTTTAAATTGAGGAAGGTTTAATTAAATGAATTTTAAATGTTTGGAAAATGTTACCATTACAAAACTTCCTCTATGAGGAAGCAAAAGAAATGTTAACAAAATAGATGAATTTTCAATTAAGAAAGATAAACTTTTCACGATATATGGAATAGTTGAATTTTCTGTTAAAAAATTAAATTTCGACAAAAAAAAAAACAATTTTTAGCATACTACTCAAATTTACAGCCAATCAGATGATTTTTCAACTACAATTATAAATCTTGAAGTGCCCAGAAAAAAATAACCCATTGAAAAGGCGACTCCGTGAATTGTGTATCTGTCATTTGCAGATTGAGATTTTTAAAACTGAATTTGTGTGCGACTATGTGAATCGGTCAGTTTCTCGAATGGCTTCGAGTCTGCAATGTACTGCAATGTCCATTTCAAGCAAAGTCATATTGAATCGTTTTACCTCTTTTCGAATGAGACCGATTTTCTTTCAGTTTAGGCTGCCATATTTCACATGATTTTTAAAATTGATAAATTATTGATAGATTAAGAGAAATCATACGCAATGCGTATGATTTAAGATTCCTTTTGCTATTTCAGTTCTAGAGGATGTGAAGGCTTTTGTGGCTTATAAGTCTGTCAAAAAAATAATAACGAGTAAAATTCTGTTAAAAACCAATCGGCGGCAATCTGGAATTCCAGTGACAGATACGCCATTCAAACAACTTCGAAACCCATTTAAAGCAAGTGAATGGATTTTTGTTTCGTGGGTGTGAGAGTCAATTTTTCAGTTAAAAAAAAAAAATTTTTTAAAGAAAAACAATGATTTTTTAACAAAATAGTTAAATTTTTCAACAAAACAGATGAATTTTCAAGTAAAGTGAAGAATCCTCATCAAAAATGACTTCTTAACCAAATTGTTAAACTTGCAAGAAAGTAGAATATTTTTAAGCAACAGAGATGAATTTATGCTCAACGAAGCAGTTGACTTGTCAACCAAAAAGGATACTTTTAAAAAAAATTGAAACTTTTTTAAAGAAAGTAGATTAATTTTTGACAAAACAGTGAAAGTTTCAATACAAAATATAAATGTTTAGAAAATTGTTTAATTTTCTAGCAAAGAGATGAATTCTAAACAAAAATTATGTATCTTCAGCCAAAAAAATAATTTTTAACAAAGCAGTTCAAACTGCAAACAAGTACATAGTTGTATTTGCAACCGAGAAGATTAATTTTGCACCGATGATAAAAGGAATTTTTAACAAAATACATGATTTTTCAACTGAATATATTTTAATTTTTAAACAAAAAACATGAATTTGAAACAAAACAAATGAATTTTAAAGCAAATTGTTCAATTTTGAAGTAAGAAGATTATTAATTAATACCAGAAGAGACGAATTTTTAACAACATATATATGAATTATCAATGATTATATTTATCATGTTGATTGCAAACGGTTTATCCTACGAAAAACGTGCAAGATACAAAAAAGATTCATTTTTGCTTGGCGAGCTGAAAGTGCTATACACCAGAGACTCGATAGATGAACAATCTCGGGGGTTGTCTGAAAATGGCCTTGTTCATATAACGCGTACAGCGAAACGTAAACAGTCAGGGCCGCCTGAACCGTTTCCATAATATTGCGCAATCTACTTGACTGAGTAGTATAGTGCATGCGTCCCTTCAGAGGCGGAGTCGCAACCGTCTCTCGCCCTGCCCCCTGAGAAACTGTGGGGACCAGCAATTCTAGGAATTCATATAACGCGTTCGATCGCGCATTCTAATAGCGAGTCTCTGGTGTATATTATAAATGTGTGATGTTAATCGTCTAGACTAGATTAGAATAAATCTATTATTTTTCGGAGCAAATTGGGCGACACAGATTATTGATATCTTGCATGTTTGTATAATCTGCCTTTTTATATAGAGAGCTTGTATATTGTCATTCAATGTAAAAGAGGTACATACTACTTTCGGTGTAAATTGCCGAAAATTGTACAGTTACACTATGATTCGGCGTGAATATTGCATGCATGAATTCGGGGGCGAATTGATTATAAGATAGTATATTGTTTACAGAATGATTTTACTTAAAGTTTGCATTACTCATTTGGGTATAGGGGCCCCTAGTTTTCGTATACGGTGTGTTCACCCCTAAATGAATCAGTGTTGGTCATAGTTGGCCTTTCATTACCTGCAGACTTGAGTCATAATGGATGGTAGGTTTTCCTTTTCTCGCTAGAGTCGCCCAAAGGAAAATCCGAGCTCGAAAACTGCCTTACCTGCTCCCTGCTTAGCTGAATAGTAAAACACTTTACTACAACGGTGCGATCGAGGGAAATTTCTTTCTTCTAATTTTTACATGAAAAATAGAATTTTTTTCGAAAAAAGCGGCCTTTACCGAGAGTCTTTATACTCTTTAGAGTATGTATACAAAAAAGCAGACAAAATGGCTTCACCGTTTGGCCTGAATCTTATATTTGCGATTTACACTCTATTTCCGGGTCCCTTAAGAGGGCTGGGGACACGAGCTTTTGTAAGGTCATCGCCGGCCACTATTTTCTTCGAAAGTATAGGGGGAAATATGACTTGTGTGGTATGCCTGGATTAAGAAAATAATGAGCTATAACGAGCATTTGTCAAATTTTTATAAACATTTATTATATTAAAAATATGCTTGGTCAAAGTTACCCTACTTTGAAGACTAATTTCTCGGCTTGTAACGATTATTTCACCATTAAAAAGTAAGATTTTAATACAAAACGGTTTTTTTCTAGTATATTGAGAAATTTAATTCCAAATTTTCACTGGATATCAAGTATATTTCGAAACTATTCCAATGAAATGTTTCGATTAGACGAAAATTCAAGTAGAGTATTTTCAAAATTTCAAACTTTATTTCGACTTCTTGCTATATTTTATGTATAACCATTGTTAACATTTATAACGTATGTGGTATGCCCGGATTCTGAAATAAATAAGGCAGAACGAATATTTGCCAAATTTTAATAAATATTGATGATATTAAATAATTAAAGATATGCTTGGTCAAAGTCACCCTATTTTTGAAGACTAACTTCTCGGTTTGTAACGATTGTTTAACAATTAAAAAGTAAGATTTCAATACAAAACGCTTTTTTTCTACTATATATTGAGAAATTCAATTCCAAATTTTCACTGGATATCAAGTATATTTCGAAACTATTCCAATGAAATGTTTCGATTGGACGAACATTCATGTAGACTATTTTCAACATTTCAAACTGTATTTCGATTTCTTGCGGCTGTATTTTATATGTAACCATTGTTAACAATTATAACGTATGTGGTATGCCCGTATTCGTAAATAAATAAGGTAGAACGAGTATTTGTCAAATTTTAATAAATTTAATATTGATGACATTAAAAATATGCTTGGTCAAAGTTACCCTACTTTTGAAGACTAACTTCTCGGTTTCTAACGATTGTTTAAAGATTAAAAAGTAAGATTTCAATACAAAACGCTTTTTTTCTAGTATATTGAGAAATTTAATTCCAAATTTTCACTGGATATCAAGTATATTTCGAAACTATCCCAATTAAATGTTTCGATTAGACGAAAATTCAAGTAGAGTATTTTCGAAATTTCAAACTTTATTTCGAGTTCTTGCGGCTATTTTTTGTATAACCGTTGGTAACAATTATAACGTATGTAGTATGCCTGGATTCGTAAATAAATAAGGTAGAACGAATATTTGTCAAATTTTAATAAATATTGATGACATTAAAAATATGCTTGGTCAAAGTTACCCTACTTTCGGAGACTAATTTCTCGGTTTGTAACTATTATTTCACCATTAAAAAGTAAGATTTCAATACAAAACGCTTTTTTTCTAGTATATTGAGAAATTTAATTCCAAATTTCCACTGGATATCAAGTATATTTCGAAACTATCTCAATGAAATGTTTCAAATAGAGCATTTTCGACATTTCAAACTTTGTTTCGAATTCGTGCGGCTACTTTATCAGAAACTATTGTTGACAATTATTACTTGTGTTGTATACCGGGATTCATAAACGAATAACGTGGAAGGGATTTTTAAAGATAATTGAAAAGGAAATAAATCTTTAAAGATCAACTGGGATTGAAAATATTAACCGATTTTTTTCAATATTTTTTTGATTTACTCCTAATAATATAACGAGACTAATGCAGTCTATTAAAATTTAATTAAGTAATATTGCACAAAATTTGGATTTTTCTCCGCTGTGTCTAATCTCAAACCATGGGAAGTTCGCGTGAGGCCAAAAACCGTCCGCTCGACAATCTACCCCCTCCCCCTTGTTTCCAGACAATGCCTGACCCAGGCTGACTGTCCCCTGTTAATGACTTTATTGCAGGCATTTTTTTCACACTTTTTTCCGATGTACCCTTTTTTTCATGAAAATATTCCTACGGTGATTGGCTGTCTAAATTTTTTTTTCACTAACAAGCTCCACCCTTTTACGCGTGCTTATCATATTTCTGTCTCTCTCGCACACTCAACTCAGAATTCCCACGGGTGTCCCCAGCCCTCTTAAGGACCAATAGTACTATAATATATGTGAATTTGAACATGATCCGAATACTTACGATTTTTAGGTGGTATCACTTCATAAAATCACCCCATAAAGGTAACATTTTTCGCTACCTTTGCATTTTGTAAATCAAATTTCTAAATAAAAATAAAGTAATTGATTAAATTTATGTGACAAAGAAGTTCAAAAACATTGAGTATTATTTTGAGTACTTTTTAGAAGTACGTTAGTCTGTGGAAGCTCTGGTAATCTTTAAAATCTTCAATCGACCCGATATGAAGTTACTTATAATCTTGGTGGTAATATATTTTTTTGGTCAGATGTTTCGAAGAATTCAAATTAGCCCACTCTTTGACGAATTCGCCAGAGGCAATTTACATAGCTGCTTGCGATGTTATTCAAGAATTCGCCGAGGAAAATGTAATTTATTTAGAATTGAGAAGCACCCCTCGAGAAGTTGAGGGATTAATGAGAAAAGACGAATACACAGAGGCTATCATAAAGGCCATAAAGTGAATACTCTTTTACTTTATATGAAAATATGTAACATCCATTGATAGTGTCTACTTACACAATACATAATAATATTTTACAAATTTATTTAAAGAACATGCGAGAAAACATTCAGCATCATTGTTAAGTATTTAGTCTCTGTTAATCGACGGCATGGGCTACAAGTCGCTGAAGAAAATATCGATTTGGCAATTGAATTACAAAAGAAATATCCAAAGTACGTTGTTGGCCTCGATTTAAGTGGAGATCCAACAGAGGGTGACGTATTTTTACACCTGTTAGAAAAGGCGAGAGATGCTGGCTTAAAAATTGCAGCCCATTGTGCAGAGGTGAATATTTTTAATATGAAATAATAAAATTAGGAAAATATAATTCTACAAAAGTACGTTATTTTATTAATGTTCAACATAATCTTATCTACAGGTACCGAATGAAGTAGAGATAATGGATATATTGAATTTCAAACCAGAGAGATTAGGTCATTGTGTTTGTATTCATCCTAGCTTAAATGGTTCAGATCATCTTTTCCAAAGATTACTTGAGCTAAAAATTCCAGTAGGTATGGATAATTGATGAATATATTGATTTTAAAATTTGATATGAAGAGCTACTATCATACTAGTAATTATATGTAATTTCAATGAATTTTGTTTTTTCTCGCAGAGTTATGTCTTAGTTCAAATGTCAAGACAAAATCTGTTCCAACATATTTTCATCACCACTTTCAGTATTTGTATAAAGCAGGACATCCAATATGCATAGGTGTAAGTCATTTTTAAATATTTAATAATTTGAAAGATTAAAAATTATCAGCTTTGCGAGTGAATAACTTATTTAAATATAAAATTGTATTTTTTTAGACGGATGATAAAGGTGTTTTCAGAACAACTTTGTCAAAGGAATTGGAATTAGTGGCATCGCATTTTGATCTCAAGAAGACTGATTTGAAAGAGATTTCCAAATTATCAGTGAAATACTCTTTTGCGACTGACGAGGAGAAAAAATGTATGCTGCAAATTATTGAAAATTTTAATTAATGTAAGTGAATAATTACATTAAATAATTGTATTCAAATTGTAAGTTTTAATACTTTTTAAATCAACATAAATATTCTTTCTAATTGTAAATGCTCCATTGGTCATGGAGGTCTATATAATAAACTGAATTTAATTTAATGTTCTTAAATTAGTATTGAAATGAAAACATTATTCTACAAATCTGTATACACAAGAAGAAGGAAATTTATTTGAAGTTCGTATTAAAAATGAGATTCTAATAAATCGGAATTTACAGAGAGAGGCTCGTTTTTGAGAATTGGCATTAAAAATAAGATCTTAATCTAAAAAATTATATGAAACTACAAAGAGGGGAAAGGATGGATAAATAATTTGATGTCGATAGTGAAGAAGAAAATGGGATACGAGAGGAGAGTGGTAACTCTTTTTATTTTGTAATAAGAAGAGACGCGTCTTGATGTGTGGATTCTTGAAAGATATTGCAGCCAGGTTCTTGAATTGGAGGCACGTTTAGACGACAATCGACAATTCTTAATAAATTACGCGTTGCATATGTACTTCATCGACCACAATCGTACAATCCTTCTTTTATCAGTATAACTTATTAGCTTGGTGCAAGTAGCACGAACAAGTAGAGAAGAAAGTTAGGGAGTTCTTATAAAATCAATGGCGTTAGGTCGCTATGAAATGTTGTCTCTAGTTAGGTAAAGCCTCGGAAATAAACACGATTTTTTGATTTTCAAAAAGATCACGGTATCCAGGACAGTCCGCGATACTTCGAAACGTCAATCGTCGCGCGATTTACACTCTTCAGATCTCGATTTATTTGTATAAGAAAAAGTTTCGAAGCTACGAGACGTACGAAGTTCAGTTTCGTTATATCTATGGAACGGTCCTTGCTTACCTTCTCTAACGATCACACGGGGTTTCGTTCACCCTAAAGGCTTGTTAGATCCCCTATTAGTCATCTAATAACGTAGATTAGCTTCTCTCTAATATAATTTAATTATACATATAATCAATTAGTAACTAAGTAGGCCTTTTTTCGTCGCTTAAGTTACGATAAGATTAGAAGTAGGACTAGTTTACAATTAGTAGTAGCGCGAATGTTATTCCCCTCTTGTGCATCCAACTTTTCGTTGAAAGTTCTTTACAAAAGCGATACTCTTTAATCTTTAAAGCTAGGAAATTTTTTTTATTTAGCTGCGGTAGGTACAGTCGTGTTGTACGTTGTCTTCGAATGGCCCCAATCTGAAACATAAATTATTTCTACATCTTCTGAACGTCTACTGTTAGGTTACGTAGTAGATTTGACTATAATATCTTTAATTTTGATGGGCTATTAATTGTAAGTGTGGTAGAATCTATTAACGAGGGGAACCTACACCCTTCGGAATTTTGTTTGGATTTATACTCCTCCCAGTAATAGGTCATTGCCAAACTTGTAATACGCACGTTACGTATAGACGGCGATGCGAGCGCCTTTCAACTCCCGGCAATATTAGTGGAGGCGCGTCATGTATTTATCTGGCATCGGACCGAAAAAATTCATATTTGCTTGATTTTTTTTACATACTAAAATGTAAAATAATGAAATATTTACCTGTTTAAAATTCCCGGAAATTGTATACGAAAAACACGTTTTCGACGCTGGAAAAGTTCAGTTCCTGTTTGGCTGGCTTTCAGAAAGCGTAATGAGTACGATTAGTGTAACTTTTTGAAAGTCTGTATAAACTAATTTCTTTAAATAATTTTGTAAGGTTGTGTATTGAGTTTCAAAAGAATGAACAGTAACGCTGAGATCTGCAAGTTGCTCCGTTATTGAGAAATAATTGAAGTGCTATACAAGGTACAACTACTATTTCTTCATATATATTATACTATATAGTATGAATTATTTCTTACATATACTATTAGAAAATTATAAGTTATAAATATTTTTTATATATTTTTAAAGTATCGAACACTCAGTGATGGATCCTGAGTGTAATGACACGATCTCCTACTTGCTGCGATAATTACAGATAATGGATTTCCAATACAAGGTAAGTATACTCGTACAACAATAAAAATAATAAAAATAAGTACACGATTTAATATTTATAAATTATTTCAACATTTATGGCGGGTGAAATAGCAGAGACACGGTACAAGGGCGTAAGTGAAGAAATGAGAATGTTACAGAAGGGATGAGAAGCTGTTTAACTTTTGCACATTCCATTGAAAAAAAAAAAATAATAGTCTTGAATTGCTATCAGGGTACAAGAAATGATGAAAAAAATCCTAAAAAAAGTAACCGTTTCAGCGAAAATCTTAGTCAAAGTAGCGACGTTTCCCAAAAAACACCGCGCTTGACACTGAAAAATCTGCATAACTTTGGCAAATTTCCATTTTTTGTTTAAACTGAAAAATAATTTCGAGCGATTATTTGCTTGTATTGATTCGTACAAAGACCGCTTAAAAAAAAGCAAACACCTCCGAGAAAATCCTTATCAAAAGAACGATGGGTGCCAAAAAATTCCAGACTTGACACATAAAAAAGTGCATAACTTTTTTTTTAATTTGAAAGAAAAATGTGAAAATGTTCTCGACGTGTTACTTGACTCTATTGAATCGCAAAAGAATGGGTTGAAAAAAATCATCTGTTTATGAAAAAATCCTTTTGAAAGGGACATTCTGAGCTCTCTTATACTACCAAAAGAACACTTAAAAAAATGAACGTCTTCTGAAATAACCCTTATGCAATTGCGATTTCCGAGAAAAAATAGTCAAATGTCGATTTCCAGTGACACGGATAAAACATTGCTTTCCTATGACTGTTGTTGCTTGTAATGAAGCGTTTATTATTACTAGTTCTAACTACGTTTATTATTATAGGAAAAGTAGAATTTTCTGTACACAAGCCTGTTCCGAATGCAACGGCATGAATTGTTCCAATTGTTTACAATTGTTTGTAAAAATTCAGCAAAGATCACGTGTAAATAATATATAAAATATTTTTCTCCTTCAATTTTTTGTATCATATTCGTACATTTTTTGTAAATAATTTTTTCATGTAAAATGGTATATTTGGCATTTGTGTGAATTGTAAGAAAAAATATCTAATTATTTATTATTTTCATTGATTAATTATTATTCTTCATTTATAGGCAAAAAACCAATCCACTACGTTAAACTCTTTGTTCGTAAATTTGAGGTAATTTTGGATTTTTTGCAATTGATAAAATCCTAATTAACTATCTAATTATTAATTATTTTCATTAATTAATTATGAGTTTTCATTTTTAAGGAAAAAAACTAGTCCATTAAGAGGGCTGTGTACATGGGCATTTGGAGGCATGGCGCATTTCAGCAACATCTCCGAAAGTATCGTGAAAAATATTACTTATGTGGTATGCCTGGATTAGCAAAAGAATAAAGTATGTTTATCTGTAGTCGAATTTGAATAAATATTTATTATATTGAAAATATGATTGGTCAAAGTTACCCTACTTCTGAAGGCTGATTTCTCGGCTTGTAATGATTATTTCGAAATTTTAACAACGGATAAACATAGATCAATTGTTTCTGAAAAAAGTAATATATATAAAGAAACTATTGGTTTGAAATAAATATTAAAATACATGCGAAAAGAAACAGCATTTTTGGATTAAATTTAAGGCAAGAAACTACCGATCCTGGCGGCCAAATATTGAGGAGACATTTAGGCACGCCCACGCTATTGTACTCACTACAATTTACCTCACCCCGGCAGGTTGTAGGTCCTGCGCCAACTGTAATTCACATCTGGCACCACTCACAAGAAAATCTTTTCAGATTCATTTCTGAATTTTCTCTTTAGCCACGAAAGAAATGTACGAAATGTTAAAGTTCCCAAAAAATTTGCCAAAAATACTTCTCTGACGTTCAACGAATTTGCATGTTTCTTGAAATTCTGATTCGACTGATATATACTTTTAGGAGTCACTTTTATCATGAAAATTGAACATAATAATCGTAAAATGAAAAGAAACCAAGTTTCCTATTTTGGCAATCGAATGCCAATAGCAAAAATCTCGATAGAAATTTCTTAATCTATCACAAAAATAGTTTCTATTATAGGGATCTTTTTTTCATTTGAGAAAGAATCATTTGCAAGCCGAAAAAGTTGTCTTTAAAAGAAGGTCTACTTTGATCAAGCATATTTGTAATATCATCAATATTTATTCAAATTTTATGAATGCAATCTCTACCTTATTCTTATACGAATCCAGGCATACCATATAAGTCTAATTTTCATACTTTCAGGTAAAGTAGCCGCGAGAAGTGGAAACAAAGATTGAAACTTTGAAAATACTCGAACAGAATTTTCGTCTAATCGAAACATTTCATTGGGATAGTTTCACAATATATTCGATATCACGAGGCGGATAAAAATTATCCGTCGTCGCATAATTGAAGCTGTCAATTGTTTGCAACGTATGTTGGCTAAGATACTGGAACACTTGTAAAAAACAATGTTCGATAAATTTTGTGTTGGCTGCGTGCCACGCATTCACAAGTCGAAATATTCATAACGTTCTCGGAGAATTTTTTCCATTCAATCGGTAAAATGTACGCGTCGTACTTAAAAAAAAAAACTGTCGAAAACTTTAAGAAAGTTTTCGACAGGAATACAATAACTGCCGGTGTAGGAAAACGAGAAAAAATTTGAAACAAAAACAATTGCAAATTCAGGAATTGCGTGAAAATTTTTTGATAAGTGAATAATTTTTTTAAAATAATTTTTATAACGTAATCGGAGCATAATTAAAAATTTTTATTTCTTTTGAAAATTAAGACAAGTGTGAATAAATAAGGATGTTGCCATTCCTCCCATATAACTATTTAGTGTATTGCATATCGAGGAACAATTTGTTTATAATTGATAGTGCTGCCAAGTTGTAAACAATTTTCAAATGTAATATGACGTTGGTAATAGCTGTTTATCACTCAGTACGATTTGCAAAATGTTTGTAATTTTTGGCTAGTTTACAAAATTAACTAATTTGATAAATTGCAATTTTAATGTTATTGCCGGCCGAGCAACGTTTTGCAAATTTGATAATTTTCAGATCTCGACTTTTATAACTTTTGCCACCCAAAAACGCTGCCTTCGCAATTTTCGCTGGAATTTTAGGAGTCGAATTGCCAACAATTTAACAATGATTTAAAAAACGATAATTTACGTTATGTATTTAATTTTGCAAATCATAAAATAGTCGCTTCTCAATGGGAAAAAGCAGAAACAACATTTTGCAAAACCTTCGGTATTTTCGCTGGCGAGTGATTAACAAAGTAATAATTTGTTTATAATTGATAATGTTGCCGCTTCACGAACGTTTTGCAAATTTAATACAGGATAGAGACTGAGTTTATAATTACAGACTCAAGTTTGCAAAATGTTTTCAATTGTCGTGGAGCAATTGGGGCCAAAATTTTGAAATTAATTTTTTTTAACAAATTGCCGACCCGATCACGTTTTGCAAAATTTTATTCTATGTTCAACATATAAAAAAACAACTATGCAATTTTTTTGAAGACCTTCGGAATTTTTGTCAATTGACACGATTTTTATGTCCATTTAAACTGGCCTAATGTTCTAACCACCTTATTGTGTATATAATGTATTGTTGGTAATTGTAATGGAAACGAAAATTACAGTAAATAAGTAACGTATACTACGTACATTTTTCGAGGAACGATTTTTGTACCACCCCATTATGTATATAACCCATTATTCATAATCGAAGTCTAAAGAAATACTCTAATATTTAAACAATTCGCCTTCTTAACGCAGCAATGTTTTCAAGATAAATCTTCAATTACAATTATCATACAACACGTAAAAAATAAGAGCTTCATTTCAAGCTTTATTTCGACTTCATGCGGCTACTTTATCCGAAACAATTGTTAACAATTATTACTTATGCCATATGTCTGGATTCGTAAATAAATAAGGCAGAAGGGATGTTCGTCAAAGTTTAATAAATATTGATGATATTCAAAATATGCTTGGTCAAAGTTACTCTACCTTTGAAGAATAATTTATCGGGTTTTAACTATTATTTCACAATTGAAAAGTAACATTTCAATAAAAAAAACTTTTTTTCTAGTATCTTGAGAAATTTCAGTCCAGATTTTCACTGGATATCAAGTATATTTCGAAACTATCCCAATGAAATGTTTCGATTAGACGAAAATTCAAATAGAGCATTTTCGACATTTCAAACTTTGGTTCGACTTCGTACGGCTATTATGTCAGAAACTACTGTTAACAATTATTACTTGTGTAGTATGCTGGATTCGTAAACGAAAAAGGTAGAAGGGATCTTCAAACATAATTCAACGGAAAGAAATATTTAAAGATCGACTGTGACTGAAAATATTAACCGATTTTTTTCCAATCTTTTTTTGAGTTACTCGTAATAATATAACGAGGATAATGCAGTATATTACAATTGAATTAATTGATATTGTACAAAATTTAGATTTTTCTACAGTGTGTCTAATCTCAAACAATGGGCAGGTCGCGCCAGGCCAAAAAACGTCCGCTCGACAAACTACCCCCCGCCGCACGGGTGCCGGTTTCCAGACAATGCGTCACGCAGGCCGACTGTCCACTGATAATGACTTTATTGCAGGAAATTTTTTTCACACTTTTTTTTCCGATGTACCCTTTTTTCCTGAGAATATTCCTACGGTGATTGGCTGTCGAATTTTTTGTTTTCACTAACAAGCTCCACCTTTTTGGGCGTGCTTGTCATATTTCTGTCTCTCTTGCACACTCAACTCAGAATTCCCACGGGTGTACCCAGCCCTCTTAAATAAAATTTTTTTCTTAAATTTCAAGTATTATTGTATTTTTTGCAATTAATAAAATCGTAATTAAATATATAATTAATAATTATTGTTATTCATTTTTTTTTATTTTTAAGCAAAAAAATCAATCCATTAGGATAAAATGTTTTTTTCTTAAATTTCAAGTATTTTTTGATATTTTGCATTTAGAACAGGAATTTTAAAATGGTAAAACTTTAAGTACTTCCAATTTGGAACATTAAAAAAAATTATTCAAATCCGTGCTTTTACAGACCGATGTAAAATAACATACTTTTTTGATCTACGCTGCCGGGGCGGTAGCGTCCCGAGTTTGTAACCGAATAGTCCGGGATTGATTCCTGCAGCCAGCAGTTTTTGCCAAATTGTTTTTCATGAACATTTCTTTATATTGCAAGTGAATATTCAATTTATTTAAATCAAGCCACAATATTAATTTTAAATCATTTTTTCATATGAAAAATTTTGGCGTTTCAATCTTTACCACTTTTACTCTAAGAACAGCTTTTTTTTAAATATTCTCATTTTCCTTCATTTAATTGAACATTTGAATCGAGGAAAGCTAACCGGTGCTAAGTCCAATCAATAACATTTTACAGTATAAGCGAAAAACGTTTCCAGAGGAACAATTTACAAGCGATTGAGAAAATTATTGTTTTTTGTGTAGATGGATGGGTCAGTTTAATTAGGTATTTTCACTTCAATTTGCAGATAACTTCACTTCGTTGAGTGCTGAGGGGAAAACAATGGACTTAATGCATGGGATTCGATCCATTTTTGCTCCATTTTGCTAATATCTTCGTAAAAACTAATTTTGTCTATATAAGTGTGTTTGAAAAAGAGTTTTTATTGTTTTAAGAACTATTTATTGAAATAATAAAATGATAATAATTATTATTCATTACGAAAATATTACAAAAAACAAATTTTGTCCCGTGCATGTGGTCCATTGTTTTCCCCTCAGCACTCAACGAAGTGAAGTTAGCTAGCGGTTGAACTGAAAACATCTAATAACCATTGTATGAAAAAATAGATGGCGCTTCATGTGCAATGGCGAGGGACTTATAAAAAATAACACTATTTAACAAAAAAGGAACATTTGTAGTATTAGTAAAGTATTAAAAAAATTTGATAGTAATATCTCCAGTTGTTGAATACGTGTCACAATCCTATAATTTCCGTCGAATTGTTAAAAAACATGGAATATTTTGTATAATTGAACCTCTCCGGATCAAAAGGGGATACGCGTGAATTCATACTTGTAGGAAATTTCAAGGCGCATCTTTTTTTCCTCTAGCAAATATTTGTAGGTATTACATTTGTAAGTCTTCTGAAACTAGTTCAGGAAGGAAAATGTAAATATTTCAATTAACAAAAAAGTTGTTAATATTTTTGTGAGGCTTTGCAAAAATCATTAATTTCAACCTTCATGCGCTTCGTTTATCGAGCGAATTTTATAAGCAACGGAAAACTTCCATTGAGAAAGTTTTTAATCAAGATCTGAAGGAGTTTTCTGGAAAATTTTAGCTCAATCGGATTGATGGATAAAAAATTATAAATGTTTTAAATTGCAAGCGGCAATCTTGACGCCGCCCTATTTGACTTGAATTTCATATCGTCCGCTGGAACAAGTTCGTAGCCGAGGAAGCACGCGCATTGGGCGGCGTCTAGATTGCTGCTTGTAATTTAAAACATCCATGATTTTTTAACCATTAATTCGATTGAGCAAAAATGTTCCAGAAAACTTCTTCAGATCCTAATCAACAACTTTCTCACTGGATATATAAATAATAAATAATAAAATATAAAGAAATAGTAAAATAAAATGATGTAAAAATATAATAGAAGTAAAAGACATTTTCGGTTTTTATTATAATATTCATAATTTGAAATTAGAGTAGTTAGTAATGTTTTGTAACAAAAAATTGCATAAGAAATCAGAATTTTTCAAGGATGTCGCTGCAATGATAAAGATTGAAATAACCGATTTTTTCATATGAAAAAAATTTTGAAAAATAAATATTTTGACTTGATATAAATAAATTTAATGGTCAAGTATAATTAAAAAAAATTTGAATAAAAAAATGGGCAAGAAATGCCTGCAGCAGGAATCGAGCTCGGACTTTCCGGCTACAAACTCGGAGTGCTACCGCCTGATCTGACAGTGAATTGAAAGACTCTCGCTTCGCGGTTTTTCTCTGGAATGGTTGAAAAGCGCATATGATTACTTCAGCATATTACAAGTTTTTTAATGACCTATTAACAAATCTTTGCTATTACTGTGTGGAGTATGAATCCAACCGAAATTCCGAAGGGTGTAGATTCCCCTTGTAAGTAGTCAAATCTGCTATGGTGTAGTTGCTTACCGATTGTAAAATTGCATAGTGCATTTTGCAGGCTTAAGAGTACTAGAGACAATCTGGAACGAATAAAAGTCGCCCTAAAATATCTGCTTTTCTACGTGGGAGCGTGTGCAGCACTCGCACGTAGTCAGCGTCATGGATCATCATTTTCTGACTTTGATGCACTTGTTGTTTACGTGCGATCTCGCCGACGATGACAAACGTTATTTTCTCAAAGACTTCACTTGTACTTTGTCACGGTTCTTTATTTCTGAAACAAAAAAGATTTTAGTAAGGCCAGAATTTAGTCTAGTAGCAGGGCAAAGGAACCGGATCAGACGGGTTCAAATGTGGATTTATGTACGTTAAGATGGTCCAAAAATTCGACTTTCGATTTTTGGAGATCGACCCCCCCCCCCCGAATTTCTTCGTTTGCCAGAAAAAATATTTCCTATTTACTTATTTTTCCTTCAAGTCGGTCAACATTAACTCGTGTCCCCAGGCTTTTGAGAGTAACATGGGGTTTTAAATGGGAAACGCTCTATTTTCGAAAAAATGGTTGCTATCAACTTTTCGTAAACTAAAGTTTAGTCACTTCTTAAGGAATGTTCCAGGAATAATTTCCACCCAATAACATTTGATTTAAACTCCCTCCCCCCAAACCCCTTGTATTGAACCCGGCAATTGCCACAAAAAATGCAAAACGGCAGTTTTATGTAAAATTCATGTTGAAGACGATAGTTTTTTGAATTTTTGTCAATAGTAATTATTTGTATTCGATGAGTGACTAGTTTAAAAGTATTTCTAAATATTTTTTAATTGCTTAAACAATTATTATTTTTATAAACAGTTTTTGAGCCAGTAAGTCGTAAAAAATTACTATTTTTTGGAATTAATGACACAATTAAGGAATATGAAGAGTAATATCTTTTTGTTTACGATATTACTCTCTGGAACTACTGACTCAGCGTTGTTCGCCTGGATGGAGTCCAAGCCGAAGGTGCCTGCATTGTTGATTTTTTCATTGTTTATATTTCTGGGACACTTTAGGACTATTTCAAGGTCAAAACATGAAAAATCGCTGGCCCGTTTTCGAAATTTTTTTGTTAATTAAAATTTTTCTGTAACTGTATATGAAATTCAATCTAATTGAGGTGCTTGTATTATTAATTTTTTTTATGGATTATATTTCGAGGACATTTTACGACTATTTCAAGACCAAAACAAAAAGCTATTCCCGTTTTCGAAAAACGACTTTTAAAATTAAAATGTTTCGCAAGATGTGGCAGAACTTTCAATAATAAGGTTATCTGCTGAAAAAATATTTATAAAATGCAATCTACTTTATCATGTTTTAAGTATTTACAGTTGAATCTATGTTTTACCGACTGAAACGATTGTTGTTTGTTTTTGCAAAAACTTTTAAACTTTTTGTTGTGTCTTGTTGATTCCAATTTTTTTGCGATGTCGATGAAAATAACGGGAACACACGATGAAAACCGTGAAAAAATTTGTTTATTCTGTTTCAAGAAAACAAAGAATTAACATGACGATAGTATCGAAGAAAGTGAAAAAGAATGTTGAAAGTGTGTTCGTCTATGACGCAGATAATGATCGTTTACTACGTGCTTGTAAGAGATATATATTATATACCCTATAAAAAAAGGGATTGTTGGTAAGAGTACCAATTTACCAGATTTTTCAAACTCGAGGTCGGTATATAGCAGAAGTACGAAAGTGACGTCCGATAGTCGGTGTTATTGTCGGGTTTGTCAGCTGGCAAGTACGCCAAGAATTCAGTCTTGGAAATTTGATGAAGTCAAGATTTTATCAAAGCGGCAAGGAATATTGACAGATATTTCAAATGAAAAGGTCTCAGGTAAGTGTTTTATGTATGATCCAAAAAATGAAATTCATCCTCTGATGTTTTTCTAAGTTCTCAATTGATTTCTACTGTTTTTTTTTAGATCAACCAATGAAGCCGTCCTCTCAAACACGCTGTAGCTACCTTGTTTTGCCTAAGAGGAAGAGGAATATCACACAAATGCAATTTGTCCTCTAATTTAAATAATTCAAATAAGTTTATAGCAGAACCGTGTCCAAAGGCCGAAGAGAAGGTCATTTTATCAGTTGTGAAGCAAAAAATGAATGAGACTGAAAAGGCACCAACTTCTGCATTGTCGCTTACTCAACTTCGTGGTGGGCAGCCTCTTGAAATCACTATCGGTTGCATAAAAAAATGAGACAAAACTCTGAAGCAACCCTTTCTTTCTGCAAAAGCTTTTCAAAAGATTCGAACAAGCTTCAACCTTAGTCCCAAAACAACATTTGGAATTGCTGCAGTTCTTCGAGTTGCCTCAAAGAATTCAAAAATTATTGAACCCAATTTAAAGGCAAAGCTTTCATTTGAGACTCATTCTATGGATGAGTATGTCAACTTCAATACTTTTGATTTTGTTAATGTAAAGGCAGACAAAATCGCAGTTGAAGAAGCGCATTTAAAGTTTTGGATCGATGAAAGAGGTGAGTTTTTGAATGGAAGCGTTTCTATTCAATCCACAGAAGATGAGAAAGTGGGCAGAATTTGTCAAAGTTACAAAGATGGAGTTTGCGCAAAGCGCTTTGAAGATTCTGGTGTGAAGAAGCTACTCGTACTTGCATTAGCGTAATGTTCACAGAAAAATTATCAAAGCGTAGCACTGTTGTGATTTGCAATGAATATTAACACCTTTGAAGGAACTATTGCAACTGATCTTAAGCCAGCTAACATCTTAGCAGGGATAATGTCCCACATCAGTCTATTTCCTTGTAGGTGGTGCTATGAAAATGAAAATCACCTCCAGGAACGTCGGCTTGACCGGACAATTGGAAACCTAATGCAAAATTACGTGGAATGGCTTGAAGCGGGAGCTGTGAAGAAGAATGCAATGGATTATAAGACTTACATTCATCCTCCACTTCTGAGTACTAATAAAGACAAAATATTGCTAGAAATCATTCCTCCACTCGATTTACATTTACAACTGTGCACAGTGAATACTACATACACACACATCGTGGATGAATTTGAAACTGAGGCTTTAAAATGGGCAGAATCACGCAGTGTGAAACGCGAAATAACTCACGTAAGTTCCGGTTTCGAAGGGAATTCCTGCAAAATGCTTCTAAAGAAAATCGATATCTCACGGTCGAAATGTATTTTAGGCTGTTTAAGATATGTTAAAGCCTTGGAAGAATTTAAGGCAGTTGTAGATGTTTTCTTTGGTCAAATTTTAGATGTTGATTTTAAAGCAAAATTTGCCGCTTCCAAAAGGAGTTACATGGATTTGAAGTTTAAACGTATCCGTCACTCCTAAAGTTAAGGCTCTTTTTTCCACGTTGAAGATATTTATGAGAAAACCTAGATGGGCTTAGGATTTTATAGTTAACAAGCGATGGAATCAGTGCAATTTGATTTTAAAAGTATTTATGAGTACAAAGTTTCCAGTAAGCACCCAGAGTACGCTTCTGTTATTATATGCGCTCTTTGCGAATATAACAGCTTACATTCAATATAATATTAAATCCATGTAATTAGTATTGAGTTAATGTTGTGCATTTATCATAAATAAAAACTTGTCTGTAATACTGTGTGATTTCAATAAACAATAATAATTAGTATTTTCTACAACAGTGTCATAAATTTGGTTGAAGACTCCTAAACAAACAAAACTAAAAATTAACCATGCAAGTATCTTTGGGTTGAAATTCATACACATATTAAAAAAAAATTTCAAAATTTTTTGTTCGAAAACGGCCTTGCGCTTTTTGTTTGTTTTTGTCTTAAAATAGTCTCAACATATCCCAGAAATAAAAAAAAAAATAATAAAAAAATTTAAGCACCTTTTCTGTTGAACACCATCCAGGCGAACCATGGCAGTTAATGAATTTTAAGAGAGATTTTTTGTTGTGAAAAACAGTGTGCAATTATTAAAACAATTAATATCTGAAATTCGAGTGTTTACGAATCTCTTACACTAGGTCACTTATGAATCAGTATTTTCTTATCTCAATTAACGAAATCGAACTGAAAAAATAACTATCTGTATTCTAACTGACAAAAATTGTTAAAAAAATTAAGATATAAGTCCTGAGTCAAAAATTATTAATTGTTTAAATAATTGCAAATTGTCTTCCACAAAAAATATCACTCTTAACATTCATTAACTGCATCATTAATTGTAGAAAATATTGACTTTTCAAGATTTACAGGGGAAAAATTGTTTCAACAAATGAAAATTGTTTAAATAATTGTAAATTGAATTTAAAAAAAATCACTCTTAGCATTTATTGACTGCGTTATTAAATCCAGAAAGTAGTATCTTTTCAAGAATTGCAGGGGAAAACATTGTTTAAACAAATGAAAATTGTTTAAATAATTGCAAAATATAATTAAAAAATGTCCCAGATAACAATTTGCTCACACCTTGCCCGCATGGTGTTTGCACGCGTGTCGACCGATCGGCACGATGTGAGGGCAAGAGTGCAGACATATGTGTCCTCAAATGCGTCGCATATGCGCCGCACGCGTAACGGCACGTGCGTGTCAGCGTCGTGCTAGCATGCACGTGTTTTGAGTTATAATTATTGAAAACAAGATGTTAAGAATTACATAAGTAACAGGAAACATTGTATGAAGTTTTTAAGAAGAGACTCCTGTGTTGAAAGTTGTTCTTTCACAACTGATGATGCAACAGGTGTTTATTCCAAAAGCGACATACACAAAATTATTCCTGCTACCTCTTAAATAATGTATTAGCGAGAAATGATAATCATGATAAATCAAATTTTCACTTTATTTTGTTATATCTGAATAAGCAATCTCAGGCTGAGATACAGAAACAAATGTAATATACATTTGATATAATAGTGTCGAACATAATGTAGAAGAGTTCGCATTTTCGAAAAAATCGAGTGCGAAGCACGAGATACGTGATGATAATGTGTTCATTAAAGCCAAAGGAGCTTTAACCAAAGAGAATTCACAATCACCAAATGACAGTTGCCGATGCTTTGACGTTTAATTTTAAAAGATCTGTGCACAAATGTGGAGGAAGTACAAAGCCCGAGCGCGTAGCACGAGGTTAATACATTATCGAGCGCGAAGCGCGAGAACCAACAGACGCGCGCCTGAGGCGCGCTCAAACTTGCGAGCGAAGCGAGCTGCGCGCGATGAGAATGTGCTCGCCCAGCGGGCAGATTTTTTTTGTTTTAGTTTTTCTTCTAGTTGTATATTTTTCTTTATTTTTATCATTTGACTATAAAATACTTATGGTCCGTTTTCACAGAGGTAAAATTTTAGAGTTCGAAAAATTATTTTTAAACAATTACAACTCTTGCCGACCTTGTTCTTTGCCTCAAAATTTGTTTATACTCCAAGCTAATTTTTTGAACTAAGCTAATTTTCCCCAAGAAAATTTTTTTATTTAATTTGAACAAAAATAATTATTCATTTTTATTTCGACTTTTTGTCTGTAAAATAAACTTGGAAAAGAACAAAAATTTAGAGCATGAAGCGAATTTGATCAGAGTTTTATTTTTACACAACTGCTATATTATGTTTTTAGCACGAAGTAGTATAAGGAGATCCAACTCCAATATAAGGATAACCCCCATTTTTCCGTGCCCACTTCCTATAGCATACTCACAACATACCAGATTAAGTATTATAGCGCCTCTCATGAGAAAATTTGAAACTGTTGAAAACCACCGGCAAAACCTATGTTATAAGGGTCTTCCGCAAGAGGCGCTAGCATACGTTATCTGAAGTTCTATAGGATGTGGGCACGGAAAAATGGGGGTACAATTTTCCGAAATGGCCTATAGAGTTGGATCTCCTTATACTACTTCGTGGTTTTTAGTAATAATGCGCTTTTTGTGCCGCACTCTTCACCGCACGCTATATGCCGACATTTTGCCCCAAGTACCTGACGAGCATGACAGACGCACGCTGTGCTGCATATCATGCAGACCGTGTGCGGGCACTATGCGGGATTACTTATTACCCTCAGAAAGTGCTGTCACTGTGCTTGCATTGTTGCCGACACATCGTGCTTGCACGCCATTCGCCCATGTGCGTCCGCATGCATTGTTATCTGGGGTATTACTCTCAACTTTCGTTAATTGTGTCACTAATTCTAGAAAATAATAACTATTCACGATTCGGTATTTTTCGGGCGCCATACAACGGGGTTGTAGTGACCAAACTTTAATTTGAAAAAAGTTAATAAGTACTCCTTTTTTCAATTTTTTCGAAAACCGAGCTTTTCTCATTAAAAACCCCATGTTACTTTCAAAATCCCGAGGGCACGGGTTATTGTTGACCGATTTGAAAAAATACGAAATGTCTTTTTCCGGAAAATGAACAAATTGGGAGAGATCGATCACGAAAAATGGAAAGTTGAATTTTACAGGTATAGATTTGGACCATTCTAATGTGCATTGTTGCCGCCAAGTTATTCTAATTTTGAAATATTGTTTTTAAATAATTTTCCTAAATTTTCTCCTCAAATTTAAATTAATTAATTTGTTCAATACGCTTGAAATTCGCGTAATTTAATCTTAGAATCCAACTATTGGAAATGATAAAATTTAAATTAGCATTTCTATATTATATTCCTAGACGTTAAACATAAGAAGGGTTTAACATCACCAACTTTCTTCAATATTTGTATATTAGCTTGTAGAGATAAGTTTCCAGGGAAATAATATTTAATAAAATAAACTGAGACAATAAAAACCTTTTCCTCCGCAATGCTACTTGTGGATGGCATTCTCTGTGAAGGCTCCAACCTTCTTCTTCTTTCTTCTATCGCTTCCGCGTCTAAACTCACGGCCGCTTGAAGAGTTTGTGTTACAGATGCATTTACATGTCTAGTTTTTAATAGAGGAGGATTTCTAGATTGAGGTATGGCGAATGCTCGTCTCAAAGCTCCTCTCGGTGGCGAGGGTGGTGGATACGAAATACCTGTAGACGTGGAATATGAATTTTTATTCTCTCCAAAATTCTACTTATTTTTATATAGTGTATATATGCAAGCTATAGCAGGGAGTTATTAAATATAGTTTCAGAGGATTTAAATTTAGCAGAAATTTAAATTAGAAACAGAGATATTATGCAAAAAGTAAGTTCAAGGTGGTACCTGCAAGAGTGTGTTAATTGTAGAAAAATATAATTACTTACACTTCAGAAAATATTTGTGCTATTATGAAATACATATTCTAAGAGCCACATGGTTACTTTACATTTGAAAAAGTGTTATGCAGTTCTTTTTAAAATTTCATTGAGGGTGACGCAACCGAAGGGGAAAAGTGCTATTTTGGTGAAAAATAAGATCATTTATTCAAAAATCAGATGCCTTTGGTTCTTTTAATTGAAATTTATAGTTTTAATCACCGTCTAAAGTTAAGAGAACAAGCGTCTCGAGCGAAAAAAAAACTTTCCTACGAACGTAACAATATTTTTCAATAAAACTTTTTTTTTACGTTGATTCAGTAACTCAATCACGAAAAGAGGAATATTTTATCTTTCTTCAAATAAAAATTGGATCTTTAATCACCATCCAAAGTTAAAAAAACGTGCGCCTTGTGCGAACAAAATTTCCCACCGTTTTCTTGCAACATAATGACATTTTTCAATAAAACTTTTTTTGTGTTGATTCAGCACTGATGTATTTCAATAGCATGTTTTTCCCATTTCTAAATAGAAAATTTAATTTTAGGGGACGTTTTTTGTCTCTCATGCAAAATCGGGAAAATGGCGCTTGTGCCCTTTCGAGGTGCCACCCTACAAATGAGGGATCGTTTTGTTGAAATCTTGGATAATTGCATAATGAAGATTAAAATCTAATTTAATTTTTATATACTAGTATTGTATGAAGTTCTAATAATTATGTTTTTATTTAAAATTCCCGTACTCCTGTACGAACTTTTGTCATAACAAGTGATGTTTCAAAGGATCTACAAACATTTATAGCTTTGATGAAATGGTATTTAAAGTGTATATTCGTGTAAGTGTTGTTGGTGCGTTCAGAACTGTTTGTCATGCCCATCTGATAACAAGAATGATTTTATTGAAAATTTTTCAGCATTCAAAAATAAATGAAACGTAACTCTCGAAATATTTTTTCCTTCAGAAAATTATTATTTCTATCGAAGATAACCAATTTTATTTTTTTATTTTTATCAAATATAAAATAGATATGTATACAATAAATAATGAATATAAAAATTATAGATTCCATTTAGCAGTCAACTATGAATTCATGCTCTAAAATATCAATATAATAATATTTTAGCCTTACGCTCTTTTTCTTGTAGAACAAAAAAAGACGCAACTTTACGCTTCTTCGAAAGAAAGTTCTAACTGGGAGTTTTGAGTTCAAGCTCACTAAACATTCAGATGAACGTTTATGTTTAATTTTTGTTAATAATTACTTGAAAAATTACCCCGATGTCCAGGTGAGAGCAGAGTGTCCTTACTCTTGGTTATTTGTGGCACGATCAAAAGAGAATTTGGCGGGGTTGCTGAAACTGTGGATGTTTGTGGCGAAGTGGCTAGTGTCAAATTCGGCAACGATTGACCCAGTCCTGAATATGCAGGAACCTGGACACTCAAGGTGTTCGGTGTTGGTGATTTGCTCAACAAGGATCTCCTGCTTGAAAATGAAAAAAGATGTATTTTTATTCATCAAGTACTATTTCATTTTTGAACACTGTTAAATTTTTTCCATTTTAATATTAGCTTTATTATATTTGACGGTCAAATTGCAGAAAAGGTCGATTATCTTCTAATTTTTTTAAACCCACTAATTTTACGTCTTTTTTCACTCTAAACTCGAATATAATCGAAAAGTATCCCTCTCTAAAATGCTTCATGGTAGTGTCAGCATCTCTATCTGTCTCCTTCCCACCAAAAATCATTGGAAAGGTGTCGGGAGTACTTCAGAGTCGGAGAGACCCCCGGAAAAGGGGTTCGGCGTAAGTGGAGGAGATGTGGCCCTCATCCCTCCGTCCCACCTTTCCAAGTTCCCTGATTGAAAATGCACAACACGAAAGTCGGGGTCAAAAGTCGAGGCCCCTCACATCTTTTGATTGCAACTCGTTCAAAAAATCTCTGAATTGTTTATAAAAAGCATTTGAAGGCTATTTTGAATATTTTTGACTTTTTGATTTCTGACAGTTCCGTAAATTACGGGCCCGGGAGAATCTCCCTGTTATCCCCCCCCCCCCCCGCTTGTCAGGCCTAGCAAGCTGGCAAAGTTACTATTGTCATCGAAAGGGTACTTTTTTCTACTACTTGTCCCGCTGTGTCGCCTACGTGCCAACACTGATTATAATCAGTGTTCTGGCTATAATTATAGTCAGAAATATTCAAAATGATATTTCTTGCGTAAAAATAACTTTGTCATAAATTTAATTCTTGCACTGCACTCGCACCACACACCTGCACATTTGGAGCCATTAAACGGCTTCCTATCTTCATTCGTTCTCAAGATAAAGTATTTGTAAATGAATCCCCGTAAAAAGTAAATTATTGAATATTTCAGAATTTTGAAAAAAAATTTTGCCTTAGAGAATGTTGAAAGAATATCTGTGAATTTTTCAGATTTTTCCTAGCGTTGACCGCTTTCTGGGAATAGGTGTAAGTCGAAGCTTGAAAAAGGAGGCCGAAAAACCCTGTTTCTTGGGATGTTTTGCCCTCTAACTATTGATAAATTTTTTTTTAGGATAAAAGTGATCATATCGTTGAATCCGGAAGACTTTGAGCTTTAAGATGCTTTTTATTAAACAATTCAGACTTTTTTTGAGCGAATTGCAATCAAAAGAAGTGAGGGTCCTCGACTTTGGCTTCAACTTTAGGACGTGTAATTTTTATTGAGGCCCCTGGAAAAGGGGCTCAGTGTCAGTGTGGAGGGGGGGGGGGGGTGAATGCAATCAAGATCCCTCTCCCCACTTACGCCGAATTCCTCTTCCAGGGTCTCAACAAAAAATTGCATTGGTGAGGTTTAACTAACTCGAAGATGGTTGACCTTTTCAAGGGTGAAAAAGCTCGATATCCTGAAAACAGTAAAAGAGCGACCCTTTTTTCGGCCAGATTCGTGTTCATTTCTAACAAATTTAACAGTGATGCACTTACAATAATGCCTTTTTATCCACATACCTGAAACATTTTTAAGGCTGTGGCTACATGTACCGAAATGTTGGTACAAATAGTCAGGTTTTTTTCGGCACGAATAGCCGAACCTGCAAGAGGGACTATTTGTACCGAAATTTTCGTATAAATAGCCGAATTTTCCAGTATTCATAGACACTGCCTTTTTTAATGACTAATAATACAATGCATGCAAATTTGGAAACTGGAGTACTTACCCCTCTTTCTGTAATAAATTTACACAGACAATAAGGATTAAAATAAATGAGCAAAAGAAAAAACTGTTCAAAATTTATTGTAACAACGTGTAATATAATAAATGTGTACTGCAGTACATTGCCAAATAAATAAGAAGCTGCTTGTTTTGCAAATTAGAAAAAATAATAGAAAATGCAATACATCAGATAAATTGACCTACGCAAATATTTCGAAAAATAAATTAGTAGAAATTGACATCGAATTTAGCTAATTAATAAATACAAAAGAGTCATAAATAGTGTGCGCAAATGTTAACTGTGCAATATACCTATGTATATTTGTTACATCACAGCATTGCGATAGTTTTTTTACAATTTATCTCAAGTGGAATAAAAATTTCCTCATTCCAGTCTTTTATGATTATAATGCACATTTTAAATTTAATGCAACTACTCGTAGTTAATAATTTATTACTCAGTTTCATGTATCATTCTTAAATGAACAGAAAGTTATTTAAGCATTTTTATGCTGTAAATTGCACTGCATTTACTAGGCTGAGTTATTTTGGCGACAATACGCAATGTTAAAGCTTTGAAAACAAACTTGTCAGTATTTTATTTTAAAGTATAAAAATATTGTTTGTAAATAATATTCTCGATAAAAGAAGAGATTACTGGTAAAATTTTAAAAAGATTTTCAAATATTTCAGTTTCTCTCTGGTATTTCTTTGAAATGGGTTTTATTGTTTTAATGAAACGAGAATGCTCTAGAAAAATATGTTCTAAAACTTCAAATAAATCTAATGAGCTTTTCAAAAACGTAAATTTCTCAAACTAAATATCTCAATTGCGTAATGCGCCTTTAAATAATTATATTCCAACAAAAAAGAGTGGAAAGTCGAAAGCGATAAATGTACATGCACTATGTTATTATTCATAGTAACATATCAATGGCATTTTATTTTTGCTTTCTTCGCTACAATTTAAATTCTAAGTCTAGTTTTTAAAACACAGCGAATAACGTTTATTTTTTTAGGGCAACAAGCAATTCAAAATCTGAACCTCGATCTATACGTACTATCGCATACGTAAAACTTAATTCGTAAAAGAAAACGAGATAATATTACAAAAAAAAAAGAAATTAATATCACTACAGGTAAAATCCAGATTTTGTACAATCGCTCTACCAATCTAAATTATTAAATCATTTATTTTGCTGGTTTTAAAAAGTGGAGATTTAATTCGTAAAGGACGATTCTGTATTATAATTTGTACGAAATACGTAAGTCCCTGCAATATTACAATTGATCTGTTATTCTGAATATCAGAAAAAAGAAATGACTAACAATATTTTTCAAGCTTATTAAATATTTTTGGAAGTGGATTGCAACTTGTCTTGTTGCAATTAAAATTATAATCGACAATTGTCTGCGTGTGGTGTAAGTAAGCGACATCAATAGTAAAAAAAGGAAGAACTCGATTTTTCCCTGATTTTTCACCTGATTTGGATGGCTCTAGTACTGTGACCAGATCCAATTTCGCCGCCTTCCTCGGAAGAAACGCTGGAGGCACGTGGCGGTTCAGTCGTTTCCACACTTACATTTCTGCTCGGATTGTAACTTGGCAGAAAACTGCTACTGCTAGGAGATGCACCCTCCATTTCCATACTTCCACTGCAAATGCAAATGCTACTTTTAATTGGTGAAAAAGAGGTAGTTTCATTAATAGGATAGCCAGGGTACTAATCTAGGGTCTCAGAGACAGAGTCAAATGAATGGGACAAATGCATTCAAAAATGAGTAATAGTATATTATGTACCAAGGAGGGGGGGGGGGGGGGATGTTTCTACGAGAAGTGAAAAAATACACGAGATGTAAAAAGTCCCCTCCCCATTGCTACATACGGTATTTTTTTTCAAAAAATGCATGTTTTCAGACGTTTTTTGTAACAAAGGCATGATTTCTGCTCATATATGGGAAAAATAAGTTTTATAAAGTTTAGGAAACTAATTCGAGAGTAGCGAATATGGAACACAGTTTAGTAGTATAGAACGCTTGAATAGTATTCAAAATCCGAGGCGATATAACATGTACTGGCGAGCAGGTTGTGAACTCTATATTAAAGTTCCGGAAAATGTAGATTGGATTCGAACCCTACAAAAACTACCTAACCGTAAATCTAACTCACGCCACGCCGCATGCTCTAAAACCAACTGAGCTATCGGACGCTTGAACTTTCGTGTAAAAATCTTGGCTAAGCGTTACAGTCAGAGGATAAATATATGTGTCCCAACTTATAAGTAACTTTTCGGTTTTGTAAATCAATACATTTTATAAATAGGCGATTTTGAAAAATTTGAATATAAATTTATTTTATCTCACGAAATAAAATATTTTGTAATCAAACAAAAGTCTTTAAAAAGATACCGGCCGATGGGAACAGTTTTTGGCCAAATTCTATATAGCGTGTAGCAAATATTTGAATGACTATTTTCTTCAAAACAATGCAAAGACGAATCAGCTTTATCAAATTAATACTCGGAAAATGAGCTTAGAATAAAAAAATTATGAACCGAAACTAAAATTTACAATTGGCGGTTTCTAAATTTATTTCCAGAAAGTATTTCAAATCCGTTACAAAATGAAAAAAATAACTGTGTGCTCAAAACGATTTACTAACCTCTATTTCAACAACACAAGCACCCCTACAGCTTTCAACCTTCACATATAGTAAACAAAACATACACACTTACGCATGAAGTATTTTGCGAATAGTTTCGAATTTTATGGAACTCCGTTCTCTATAGTACATATAGTGAAGTGCTTTACAAAAACACTCAGTATCTCCAAATTAATTTCTCGGAATATTTTGAATACTTTTTATCGATTTATTCCAAAATAATTATATAAATTTTTTATTTCAAGCTCACTTTAAAAACTACGGAACCTTTTTATAATCACACCTAAATAATTTTACAGTTTGTCTGGAATGCCTTGGAAATGATATAAAACTCCGTTAAGTTAACGCGTATATCCGCTGCTCTTGAATTAGTTCTATAAACTTTATAAAACTTATTCTTTTCGTGTATGGAAAAATCTTCGTAACTTTATTTTAATTTTAATATAAACTTAGGAAATTTCGATAAATTTTATAATTCTTGAAATTTTAAAAATATTTGAAATTTTGAATGTTCTTAAAATTTTGAAAGTTCTTGAAATTTAGAGAATTTTGGAAATTTAGAAATATCTTAATTTTTTTAACATTTTTGAGTTCTTAAAATTTTTGAACTGTTAAAGTTTGAAAATTCTTGGAATTTTCATAATTTTTGAAATTTAGAAAAATTGGAAGTTTTGAAAATTTTTTAATTTCTTGAAATTTTGAAAAATCTTGAAATTTTTTCAAGTTCTCGAAATTTTGGAAAGTTCTTAAAGTTTGGAAGATCTTAAAATTTTAAAAAATCCTTAAATTTGGTAAATTTTCAAAAATTTTGACAATTGAAAATTTTGAAAATTCTTGAAATTTTTGAAAATGAAAAAAAATATTTGAAATTTGTCCAGTCGGGGCCAGTACACGTCAGAAATATCAGGATCTGCAGGTGGTTGTTTGTATTTCAATAAAACTTTGTAAAATTATAATATAAGAGAAATCTCTGCCCCAAACGATTTTTGAAAATTTTCAAAATTATGAAAGTTCCGCCATGCTGAATTATGAGGTTACATTTTTTTGAATTATCGATATTTCTGGAAATGCGAATAGGATTTTGATACAACTTAGACATGTTAGAGATGAAATGATATATTTTAAAAATATACACTACTTTTTTACCGCACCGCAGTGGAGAGATCTTGGGATCTATAAGAGTCTCCATGATTTTTTAAAAATAAAGGTGATTTCACAAAGAATCATTGTATCGATATTTAAACAAAATTAAAAGGGGAGTTATTCACGAAAAATTAAATCCAATTTTTTTTTTACTTTTTCCGAGCAAAATAATTTTTTTATTCATTAGTATTATATTCTCAAAATATATCATTTTATCTCTAACATGTACAAGTTTGATCAAAATCCAATTAGCGTTTCCAGAAATATCGATAATTCACAACAACGTAACCCCAAAATTCAACATGGTGTAACTTCCGTAATTTTGAAATTTTTCGGAAATCCTTCGGGGTCGAAATTTCTCTTGTATAGCATTATATTTTTACGAAGTTTTATTAAAATCGAAGAAGCACCTGCAGATCCTGATATTTTTGACGTTTCTGTCAAATAATCTGTCAACGCGATCAAATTTATCGTTTGATAATTTTTATTATTCATCTTCGACGTCACTTTTTACTTCCCACGGACCGAAAAGTAGAACTTTAACCACGCTTTGTAGGCACTGAAAAGGGCTGCAATCATGCATGTGTTATGAAAAAGTATTTATTTTATATATTTATAGTAGCAGCGGTACATTTATATATGGCTCAAATTATTAAAAAAGCATGAAAATTGGCTTTTCGCGACTTAAAAAAAGTTTTAGGGTCGGGTGCCAACAATTTTATCAGATTTTTTATTTTATGGTAAAAGAGGGTGACAGTTTTTTTTAAAACACGGTATCTTGTTGTTCCTTTTAAAGAGTTTCAGAAAAAGTTTCTGTTGCATTTTTCGGTATTTTAAACTGTATTCTGGTTAGATATGTCCAAAAATGTTATTCTCTTAGAAAATAGTTATCCCTTCTGATTCCTAAAGTATACAGTAGGAAAACGAAAAGAAAGTCAATGACTGAAATTCATGAACAAAAAACTACTTATACGTACTTTAGGAATCAAAAAGATAAAAAAAACTACTTTCCACAAAACAATCAGATTTTTGCAATTACTTAAAAAACAGTTCAAAACATCGAAAAATGCAGCAGAAACTTTTTATAGAACTCTTTTAATAGAATGACTTTTCATTTGTACTTTTTTAATATCTCGCACATTAAAAAAAATTTAAGTTTCAGGAAAACACTCGCCATTTCATTAATTTTTAATTTCTTAAAAAATTTCTTTCTGAAGTTCGAAATCATGAGAAACTCTTTAAAAGAACCAAAAAGAAAACGTTACTTTTCATTATTTAAAAAAATACCGGGTTAGAAAAAATCGTACTTGTTTGTTTATGAAAAAATGTTTGACACCCGATCCTTAAACTTTTTCCACAAAAATTCAAATTTCAGAAATCCTAAATGCTTTTTTTTTAAACACTATAGATAACGTAAGAAAATGAAATGCTTTTATTTGTATAGAATGAATGTTTTTTACATGCTCCTCCATTTCGACAGCTTATTCTTGAATGGATATTAATGCCTTGATTTCAAGGTATAAAATTCCTGCATGTCTAAGCGAATTTCTTCGTGTATAATTCAGATTGATCTGAGATGATATGAATTCGAATTACATCGTTTTATGAATTTTGGGGTTGAATTTTTTAAATATAAATTACGATTCTAATGAATACCCTTTTTGTACAATGTTGCTTTATGAGCTCATTTTTAATTAATTGAGAAACAGTTTATCACGAAAGAAACTGAAAGTTAAACTTTTCCTAGTCTCACAAGTGAATTTTTCGCGTAAGGCTTGTGCAGGGGAAAGGAAAACGCAAAATTGTCTTTATTTTTTACGCTTGTTCAATCTTCGAAGCGTGATCTAAAGTTATACTCTTAAGTTATAAGATAAAAACTCGTTTTGTTTCGTTTAAACAAATTTTCATTCAAAAGGTTTTAATAATCTATAATGTTCAATGTAAAGTTTACAAGTTTAAAACTAATGCAGTTTTATAATATTAGTAAGTGGAGGAATTCATATATATTTAATTTTTGCAATTATATTTGTGTACAAATATATTGTTTAGAAATACTGATGTATACTATAAACATTCCTGAAGATTTATGTGATTCTTTCACGTGAACCGAAATTACACTTCAAAGAAATAGAGCGAAATAACGGCAGGAAGAAGTCTATTTAAACAGAATATGAATTTCAGTAGAAAAGGTAGTTAACAGTAAGAGGACATAAAATATTGTACCTCGGTAAAGAAATACGAGTAACTGAAGCCTTTTATTTTAAAAGCAATTAAAATTATCAGATATCTGACTTTTGTTAATCTGTTTTATTGCGAAATTTATTTTTCATAGAATCGAGATGAAACTCCCAGAATTATAACCTTATTTCATCTTCGTGGGAAATTTGCTTTCTCTGAAGGAAATATACTCTTCATACTATTAATGAACAAGATACTTACTGAAATTCAAATAGAAATTTCGTAAACAGAAATCGCGCATAAGATATTCAAATTAAATTTTACGCTGCTTTGAAGCTATCTTGTGACTCACGAAATGGAAATTCTATGAAATGGTTCTCGCTCTGAGAGAGTCACGTGACATTTAATTATCAATGTATATCATCGAATGTGAATATGATAACAAGACCAAAGATTTCATCAATTTGCGAATGTGATTTAATTATGAGAAATAATATAGTTATAATATAAAATTCGTATATTATGAGTCAATTATTTATTTATTTTTAAATAAAATATTTTAAAAAGTGTTCAAATAACGTTAAATTTCGAACAACGTCGTTTCAGCGACCACTTGGAACGGTTGTTCAACATTAGAGCACATTGATTGCTAAATTTTAGATGTCAATAAAATTTAACGGCCATCATCGTAAAGTTCGCTGAATTGCGCAACCCTTAATAATAACACAGGCTGACAAAATGTGTACCCAAAGACCGGACTATGTGACCCCGAAGGATTTTGGTGTCCTAAAAACGAATCCGTTGTCTAAATTTTGTCTATACGTCAGGTTTTTGAGATATCCTAACCTAAAAGTGAAAAAAGGGCTATTTTTAGCCATATTTGAGGCAATATAACTCGATCAGGAATCTTTTTCTCAAAACTGTTAACGCCATCGTTTAGTACTCATTTTTATCTTCCATTTCCATTTTTGATCATTCCGAACCGATTTTTTTCCTCCGAGATATGACACACTAACCATTTCAGTTTCTTTTCACCTTCTTTGCTAGTTTTTCATTGTGGAACTGAAATGGTTAATGTGCGATATCTCGGAGAAAATAAATCGGTTCCGGATGATCAAAAATAGAAATAGAAGATAAGAATGAGTAATGAACGATGGCGTTAACAGTTTTTAGAAAAAAAATTCCTGATCGTGTTATATTTTCTCAAATATGACTAAAAATGGCCATTTTTGAACTTTAGGTTAGGATATCTCAATAACCTGACGTATAGGAAAAATTTGGATAACGGATTCGGTTTTAGGATACCAAAATCCTTCGGAGTCACATAGTTCGGTCTTTGGATACAAAAAAGATGTCATTTTTGTCGGCCTGTGAAATGAATAAATATGCTATAACAAACCTATGGCTGTGAGCAAGACTGCTAACACGAGAAGCTCTGCTGCTGCCGCGAGGCGTCCTGGGAATTCCCTCGCCCTCTTCAATTTCAAAATCACCGTCTCCCAAGAACGTGCTAGCTTCTCTGCTAACTTGTCCGAAAGTACTTCCCAGTGGTGGCAGTTTCATCAGAACGAATTGTTGTTGAGCTTTTCTTATAGACTCCATCCAAGACTAGAAAGATTATATTTTTTAAAACCCTTTTTCAGCTGAATAAAGAGGTCAAACGAAAAAGTTCTAAAAATTCATAATAAACTTTTCAGAATTCTATCTTTTTTATGAATTCAGGCTTCGAACGTTAAAACCAGGTTGTTCGATGGCGTTAAAAATAGTGACGAAAGTTGTGTTTCAGAAAAAAGTAGCTCTTCATCTTCACATTAGGAAATAAAGAGTTAAAAAATTGAACAACCCGTTTAAAATAGTACAATTTGAAATAAGGCTTCCAATTTTATATTGTGAAAATTCAAACACTCTAATATTATTTTTATTTTCTACTAGCTGTCAACCGCGAACTTTGCCAGCGGTAGCAGCTAGCCGCTGCCCCCCCCCCCAAGACTCTTACGACCGGTCCGGGAACTCAAAGAATCTGTGTGCAAAATTTGGTGCCGATTAGTCAAAAACTGTGGCGGTGCCCCCCTGCCCCCCATTACTCTTACGACCTGTCCGGCAGCCCAAAGAATATGTATGCAAAATTTGGTGCCGATTGGTCAACAACTGTGGATTTGCATAAGCATCATACGTTTTAGGCCACTTGATTTGATATATTAGCCATACCTGTCCGGGAGCCCAAAGACTCTGTGTGAAAAACTTACTACCGATTAGACAAAAATTGTGGCGGTGCCCCCCCCCCCCCCATTACTCTGATGACCTGTCCGGGAGCCCAAAGAATATGTATGCAATATTTGATGCCGATTGGTCAACAACTGTAAATTTGCATAAGCATCATACGTCTTAGGCCACTTGATTTCATATATATATATCACCCATCTTACGGTTGTGAGACGTGGCCATAGGTGTGCTTTACCGAGGTGCTACTGGGGGCTATTGACATTTTGTTGGATGGCAGTTGCTCTTAGTGGGACCCTGCGGTGGTTGTTTAACTGTTTTTTTAAATTATATATATATATATATATATATATATGTATAAACTCAATGCTATTTTGCATTATTTATTAAACAAAAACTATTATCAATTAGCGATTTGGGTTGTGGTAGGAACCGTCTTTAGTGCTTAATCTACACGTGTATAAATTTTCAAGTAAATCTGTGCAACGGTGTGGCCGGTTTCGAGCCTCAAGTGTACAAATTTGAATGTTATATAGTCGATTATTTTTCTATCTCACGCAATTTTTAAATTTAAATATAAAATAAAATTAATACTAATACAAAATTTTTTTATTTCATAGTATCTATTATCTAAAATAAAATAAAAGAGAGGCAAGGACACACAGAAAAACATCGATCCTCAAAAGTACAGTGATTCGGTGCTGTTTTGAGTTGCAGCAAAAATGAGACACCGGAAGGTGAGAATGCAGCTATGTTCATGTTACAGTTTCACACCTGAAGTATTTTCATCACGGATTAATAATAAGGCGACCGATCATGCGGTACAAAGCGCCTCGATTTTTGACTGCGGTAATTGCACCTTTATTACCAAGTTCAGACGTTTCGAATCAGCACTACAAGGCCAGTTGGACATGCGCACTGTGATCTATCTCCTTTTCTCCCGCGAGAAGTGTGCGAGTGAGCGCCGAGTTTAATGACAACTGAAAACTGAGTTTATGTTCCCGTAAATATTGTCAACCATAAAGATTAATTTTCAGTAAAATACATGAATTTTCAACTAAAAAATGTCAATTTTCAACCTAAAATAGAAAAGTTATATTTTCAGAAAACAAGATATATTCACGTACCGTGCTAGGTGTAAACAAAGTTATTCAAAGTTCAAGTAGTATATTTGGCACTTGGGAACACAACATGCCAGTTTTGCCACTTGCTTAAATTTAATTTACCGACTTACTTGACTTTTCAAAAACTTTTTCCAAGTTGCAAAAAATTGATATAACTTCAATTGCTGCCGTTATTGCCATCCACTGGCGCTCACTCGCACACTTCTCGCGGGAGAAAATGAGGTAGCAGATCACAGTGCGCATGACCGACTGGCCTGTAGTGCTGATTCGAAACGTCGGAGCTTGGCAATAAAAATGCAGTTACCGCAGTCAGAACGCATGTACGGAGATCGGTCTCCTTATTATTACTCCGTGATTTTCATTTTGAGAAAAAAATGTCTCATTTCGAGACCATAATAAATGAGCTGCAACAAAAATGAGCCGACGGTTTTTCTGTGCAATATTTTTGATAATTAATGAAAATTTATATGTTAAATTTATAATTAATATATATAATATTTTTGTTCGATAAATAAAAATAAAAATAACTACTTTCCTGTGAAAAAAATCGACATACCCTATTGCTGTTCAATTTCAGACGAAAAGCACTAACATAAAATTTAAAAAAATATTGTTTAAGATTGTAAATCTCCTTTTAAACCTAATTTTTAAAAAATTTTAATAAACGATTTCCGGCGAAAATGGTTAAAATAATCTTAAATTGTTCCAAAACTTTTAATCTTTTTCAAATCTAATGATTTTTTAATAAAAATATAGATTTCCAGTGGATAGATAAACGTTTATTTTTTAGCCTGCTGGCCTTAAAAAATTGACTTGCTTACACTTCCATTTTTTACAGAATTTTCTTACAACTAACCCTTAAAACTAACATCCTTCCACACCTTATATCTAACGCCGCTCGCTCTTATCGCATTGCCTTCCTCGCTTCGCCTCGCCTCGCTCGCATTCCCTACTTTCTTGCTTGCCTCGCATTACCAAACTCTGCCTCCGCGACTAATACCTAATACTTATCTACTATTTACAATATTTACAATTACTTATATTTACTTCCTCCTCTATTTACAATCTTTCCTTCTCCATTCCTCTTCCTCCTTCCTTCTCTTCTTCTCCATCTTACCCAATACTCCCTTCACCCATGCTACTGCCCTTTTGTCCCCCCCTTTCGTGCATCAATACCTCCATGCTTATCCCACTCCTTTCCACCTCCACGCACTCCTCCAACCAGTGCTCCACTCTTGCCTCCCCCTTCCCACATAGTTCACACATCCTCTTTTCCCTATCGAGCCAAAACCTATTGAAACCCTCCATGCACCCACATCTCATCCTCGCTATAAGCTCCTGACTTCCTTTCTCTCCTTTCTCACACAAATATTGCGCTCTCGCCCTTGGCATAATCCACACGTAGTTCCCATTAAACCTTGTCTCTCTTATTCTCTCTTCCCCTGCTGTCTTCTCTCTCTCCATGCTGTTTTTCTTAACCAACTCATATACCTTCCTTCCTTCCTCATGCATCCTTCTCAATTCATCAATATGCAGTCCATTCGTTCTAAAATACCTTTCTCTTTCAACCTCCATCTTCCCACCCCCTCTCCTGTTCTCCTTCTCCCACCAACACTCCCTAACCAGCTTACTTCCCCCCTCTTCCAAAAATTTCTCCTCATATTTACACGCTCGACTCCCCGCTAGAATCCCTACACTCGTTCTCCCCGTCTCCCTCCTGACAATATAATTAGGCGTGTTCCTTGCCAACCCCAGTGTCCACTTTACTTACCTCTCCTGCATCCTATTTACCTCTTCGCTTTCCTTCCACCCCCACACCTCTACTCCATACAATAGCACACTCATCACTAGTGAGTCAAACAATTTCATTCTCCTCCCAAAATCATCTGCGAATAACTTCTTTCCCAACCCCCACACCTGCCTCATCACCACATTTGCCCTCCTCACTCTCTCTTTTATGTGACCATCCACTCCGCCATTCCTCCGAAACAAGAAGCCCAGGTACACAAACTCTTTCACCGCCTGCACCGCCTTTCCCTTCCACTTCCACTCCCCTTCCTTATCCCTTCCACCTCCTTTTCTGAAAACCATAACCTTGGACTTTTCCGCATTCAGTTCTAACCTGTTCTTATCCAGGTATCTTCTCAACCTCTTCATCATTTCCTTTAAGGCCTCCTCGCTTTTTGCCAACAACACTATGTCATCTGCATACGCTAGCGACCAAATTCTAACCCCTCCTACCTTGACTCCTCCTACCACTCCGGCCTCCATCTTACTTTCCATATCCGCAATTAAAATCGCAAAAAGCGTCGGGCTAAGCGGACACCCTTGTCTTAACCCCATATCCATCCAGAATCCCTCCGAAATCCCCTGTCCTCCTCTTACCTTATCTTTGGTTTCTTCATATATCTCCCTTACCCTCTCGATCAGGCCTCTCTCCACTCCCCTCTCCTGCAACGCCTCCCACAACCTCCCCCTATCCACCGACGGAAACGCGCCTTTTAGATCCACAAAAAACGCGTACACTCTCGATCCCTTCTTCGCTAATTCTCTATCCACCACGTGCTGCAGAACGTAGATATTGTCGATAGTACTCCTACCTGCCCTAAAGCCCGTCTGCGTCTCTGGCAATATTCCTTTCCCCTCGACATCCTTCCGCAGCCTCTCCGCTACTACCATCGCGTATACTTTATACGCCGTATTCATTAGCGTAATCCCCCTATAATTTTCCTGCCTATCCCTCTCTCCTTTCTTATACAGAGGCACTATTAATCCTTCTCTCCACCCTTGTGGGAATCCCTCCCCCCTCCATACTTTCTTCACTACCTCCTTCAGCCTGTCCCTAACCTCCTGTGTACTAAACAGCCATGCTTCGTTCTCTAGCCCATCCAGCCCTGCTGATTTTGACCTTTTTAACTTCCTTATCTGTTTCTCTATCTCCTCGTCATTCAACTCCTCCATCTCTGCCTCCCCCGTTCTTCTACTCCCATCATCTCTCTTCCTTGAATCAGAGCCCTGAAATGATTCTTTAAAAAACTCCCTCCACTCCTCACTCCCTATCTTGTCGCTTATCCCTACTCTACGCTTCCTAAACCTATTTATTATCTTCCAGACGTCCCCTTCTGTCTTAACATTTCCTACCTCCTCCTCCATCTCTTTCTCCTTTTCCTGTTCTTTCTTCTTACACATCAATCTAAACCCCTTCCTAATTTCTACGTACTCCTCCCTTTTCGCAGTACCCTCTTTCCACTTCTTATACTTCCTCTTCACCTTTCTTTTCATCTTTTTACATTCCATATCCCACCACGGCTTCACCATTCCTTTCTTCTTCCTTTTGAATACCTTCTTTTGCACGCACCCTTTCACTTTCTCTTTTAAATCCTCCCATATCTCTTCCACCGTCTCCCCTTCGAAGCGTACCTTCCCTAACTGCTCCTTATATTTCTCTATCGCCTCCCTCGTCCAGCTAACCCTCTCCCCCGTCGACACTTCTTCCCCACCTTGCTTTCCGCCGTTCTCACCCCTTATCCACAACCCTAATGGCTAATAATCTGATTCTACCCTCCCTTCTACTGCGAATCTCTCCATCTCCTCCCACCCTTGCATATTCATACCTACATAATCTATTACCGATACCCCCACCTTACCTACGTATGTGTACTCTCCCTCTTCGTCCCCAGTTGCCATACCATTTGCCACCGCCCAGCCTCTATCCTCCATCCAGTCCCTTAGAATCTCCCCCTCCTTATTTATTAACCTATCCTTTGAGTTCCCTTCGAAGTTCTCCCCTTCCCTGTAAAGGCCCCCTTCCCTCCCCATCCTCGCGTTAAAGTCCCCATCCAGTACCACCATACCCTCTTCTCTTTCACCTAACAGGTCTTCCACCCTTTCTTTAATTCTTTCCATCCCATCCTTATTGTACACTGTCACAAACTTACACATTACCCCTCCTATCTTTACTTTCCTCATTTGCACTCCCTCCCCCTCTACCTCTCCGTGAGCTTCTTCCTCTAATCCATCTCTAATACCCGTTATAATTCCCCCACTAGCCCTTCCTTTCTTCTTCACTCTGACCGCCTCCTGGAGTCTCCACCTATACCCCCTTGGCAGCTTTGGCTCTATTCTATCCCATTCCTTTCTTTCCACCCACGTCTCTACCAGTCCTACCACATCAAATTCCTGGATATACCTCCAGAACTCCTCATCCTTCTTCTTTACCCCTGATACGTTCCAGTAAAGCACCTTCACAACTCCTCTACCCTGCATTACCCCCGCCCCCCTACTTCCTACGAAACAAATTCCCCTGCACTACCTTCAACACCTCTTTCTCCTCGTGCCACATCCACATTTTCTCGTCTATTTTTATTTTCCGATATCCTACCTTCGCCGATCTCCCTTCACTCCTCTCCCTCCTAGCCCTGTCGTACAGCATTCTCTGTACATCCCTTTCCTTTCTCGTCAAATCGTGATCGATGAAAACTTCCTTATCCTTTATCCTATTTTTAGTTCTCATTACCCCCAATTTTTCTTCCCAGCTCTCCAACTCCACAACCGCCACTTCTTTCTCCTTTCTCCCCTCCAACTTAACTTTCCCTACCCTGCCTTTATTCCACCCTATGCTCTGTAGCAGCGCTTCCACGCCCTCCCTTTCTTCCCCGCTCTTCATCTTCAACCCTCTTATCACAATATTATTTCTCCTGTCTGCCTTCTCCTTTCTCTCCATTCTCAACTCCATTGCCCTTATCCTTTCCCTATCCGCCCTCTCCTCCTTTTCATTCCTACGCTCTCCCACTTTCTCTTCTATCATATTCCCTACCCTCTCCCAAATACCTTTAATCTCGCCTTCGCTACCCCCGACTCCTATTTCCATTTCCGTCCTGCCCTCCACCTTCTCAAGCCTTTTTTCCGTCCTTTCTTTCCACGCCCTAATCTCCTCTTCCATCTGTTTTATTTTAACTTCTTTTTCTTTTCTTTCCCTCTCTAACCCATATACTCTCTCTCTCAGCTCTTTCACCTCCTTTTCCCATTTCTCATCTCTGATTCGCAGGTCTTCCCTCATACCTTCCATCTGCTCCTTGGTCCCCCTTACGTCCTCCCTCAGCCCCCTGATCTCGCCTAACAACATCCCGAGAGCCTCCTTTTCCAACATCCCCTCCATTTTTTTGGGGGGTGACCTCGGTGTTATCCCGCTTTTTTTAAACGGGCTCTCGACCTCGCTTTTCTCCGGACTCTCTTGGCTGTCTCTCTTCCTTTTCAAGAGATCCTCCACGTCACTTGCGCTTGACGCTCTCTCCCTTACCTTCTCGCTTCCTTCGTTGCCACCGTCCCGATTTCTCCCTCTCCCCGACGCACCGCTCGACACCGGGCGACGCGTTGTTGGCCGTCGTGGCTTGTGGAAAATTCCCTCCCCGTCGGTTTCACTACCAGCACTGCCAGTACTCTCGCTGCCCACCTCCCGCTCTACCGCCGGTAAATGGGATCTATCCATGCAGTACCTGCCGCAACCGACAGATGTCTCTGCAAAATGTTGGCTTGTTTCGCCGCCAAATTTTCCTTTTTTTCCCCCTTTTTTTTCAATTCCTCAGTCCCTGCAGACACCCCTTTCTCTCCCTTAGCATCCCCTAACTTTTCGAGAACCACCCTTGAACCCTCGAAAGCCCAGGACTCCTGACCACGAACTCCTCCGATTACTTGCCAACCTAACCTCACTTTCCCTATCCAGCTAGATACCACCTCCCACCCACGCTGAAACTCACTTTTTATCTCCCCAATTCACCCCACACAACCCTACTCACCTCCTCGGCTTCCACCCTCACACTCCACTCACACCTTCCACACAAATTCCGTAAAATTCTCTCTCCACCTGTCACTAAACACGTTCTCACTTCCGCCACCAACATGCAAGTCCTAGATTTCCAGTGTAAAATGTGAACGCACTCGAAAATTGTTAAAAAGTTGTGAATCTTCTTTGAAATATGGTGTACACCTTTGCTTCCGCCGTTTTCCGATATATGACTGCAGCGGTAAGTGCCGGTTGAAATAGGCAGGTCAAACATTCGCTAAACATGGCTAAAGCGATTATCCCTTGAAGGTTAAAACAAGAGGTTCAAATCGATCATCTCACAGTGTCGACTTGGCCATCTAGGACGTTCGACTCAAGCGTAATAGAAAGTCGAACCGATCATGAGAGATGGCGGAACTGATCATTATAAAGGGTCGAATCGCTCATCATATACGGTCGATTTGGCCATATCAGATAGTCGACTTGATCTCCTCGTACAGTCGACCTGGCCATTTTCAGGGGTCGATTTGATTATCCTACATTCTCTATATTTGTTGTCCTTTTCCTACTTATTCCAGTCTCTCTCACAAGAGACTGGAAATTATAAAATTAAGTCGAACCTAAAAAACCTGAAAATTTATATTAAATACATGAATTCTGAAATCATTTTTTATTCTTTGTGGAGAGTGAGGTGTATGAGACATAATTTGATATGCAAAAACAGTGCACATTCACAATATATTTTTTGGAGCACGAAAGGCTAAGGACAGGGCACGGTGTCACACTGAATTGTAAGATTTCAAACATTGGAGTGAATTCAGAAACCAATATAGTTATTTTCTGCATGCTGAAATTTTTTGCACTTTTCCATTTTGAAACCACACGGTGACAACAAATTGAAAGCTGAACGTCCAGTTACGCCTTATCCTAAATCCCTTGGAAGCATCAAATTTGACTTTGAAAATTCAAAAGAATAAACTTAATTCATTTTAAATCATATTCTCTCTTATGCACTTCACTCTCCACGCATATTCGAAATATCAAAAAGCAGTTTAAACTTGTTAAAAATATGTTTAAGTTCAATAAACAGCAAATGTGACGCTGAACGGCTGAATGACATTTACTCACTCCGAAATTGCTCTGAACCATGGTGCTCATCCATTCACACTGCATCCATCGCGTCGACAACTGCATTGGTTGAGGTTGGCGCGCTTATTTGAAATGATTAAATGTAAAAAGCAATTTTAAACAGCAAGTAATAAGAGTAAAGTTATTAAAAATTATACTTTGCTCACAAGAAGGACTTGTAAAGTAAAATTTAAATTATTTATTAGATTTTTCCCCTAAAAATAAATGATAGATTTTAATTTTTAAAGAAAGGAATATGTCTTTAACCTTAAATATGAATTTACAATAATTCCTAATATTCTTATGCACTTTACATTCATTATTTGTTGTGAACATTTGACTTACAAATTTATTCATTTTAAATAAACACGCCAACGGTAACTAATCATGCCGAAAGGATACTTCGATTATCCCTGACAGTGAGTCTTACCTTCTTACAACACTCAGACTGACCATCCATTTTTCTCCGTGTGCTTTGCATTTGGTGGGACCAGCTCGGTGTGGTGTATTATGAGCTGTTGAAACCGATTGAAACCATCACAGGGGACCGGTATCGAACGCAATTGATGCGTTTAAGCCGTGCATTGAAGGAGAAACGGCCACAGTACCAAAAGAGACACGATAAAGTTATCCTGCAACATGACAATGCTCGGCCACATGTCGCAAAACCCGTCAAGACGTACTTGGAAACCCTAAAATGGGAAGTCTTACCCCACCCGCCGTACTCTCCAGACATTGCTCCTTCCGACTACCATTTGTTCCGATCGATGGCACATGGCCTGGCTGAGCAGCATTTCCCTTCTTATGAAGAAGTGAAAGAATGGATCGAGTCGTGGATCGCCTCAAAAGACGCATCGTTTTTTCGAGATGGTATCCGACAATTGCCCGAAAGATGGCAAAAAGTAGTGGCTAGTGACGGGCAGTACTTTGAATCATAAATAGGTAATCACTTTTTAAAAATAAAGCCTTAAATTTTGGGAAAAAACGGTTTTGGGAAAAAACGGCGGAAGCAAAGGTGTACACCCCATCAGTTTAATTTTAGAGTTTTTCAACACCTCAAAATATATTCAACGATCACCCCACCCCCCCTAATATAATTTTTTAAAATTAAAAATACTACTTTCCGACGAAAAACACTAACATAATCCAAAATGGTTGAAAGAACTTAAATCTTGTTCAAATTATAATGATTTTTGTTCGAAAATATAAATTTTTGACATAAAACTTCAATGAAACCTAAAATTGTTAAAAAATTGTGAATCTTCTTTCAAATCTAATGATTTTTTAATAAAAATTTTAATTTCCGACGAAAAACACTAAGCTTGTAAATTTTATAATTTTAAACAGCAATCACTTGATTTAAATCTAATTAAAATACCAATTTCAAGTGAATACAACAAATCATAACCTAAAGATGTTGCAAAATTATAAATATTCTTTGAAATCTAATAATTTTATACAGTAGAAGTCCGATAAGTTGCCGTCCGATAAGTGTACTCTCCCCTTAAAACGTCATCACACGCACGGCACATGCACTAATTGGGGTTCTCCCACTACGTGTGCTATTTTGCTTATGATTTGCGCATCATTCTTACGCATGCGCGCACCTAATATCGTGCTACTAGAGGGGGCATCCGATAAGTCCGTAATTCTTGGAATTTTCCGCCCCTACAGCCCAGAAATGAGAAACTTATCGGACTTCTACTGTATTAAAAATAACAATGATTCCTGACGAAAAACACTAACATGACATAATAGAAAATTGTTCAGAATTGTAAATCTTCTTCGAAATCCAATGATTTTTGTTTAAAACAACTTATTTCCTGGAAAAACATTAATGTAACTTGAAACTGTTCAAAAATTGAAAATCTTGTTCGAGCTATAATGCTTTTAATTTTAAAATACCAATTTTTGGTGCAAAACGTTAACGCACGTAACTTAAAATTGTTAAAAAATGATGAATCTTTAAAAACTAGTAATTTCTCTTTAAAACTATTAATTTCCGGTAAAAACGCTAACAAAACTAAAAAAATTTCAATCTTCGACATTTAATAATTTTTTATTACAAATTCCCATTTCCTGAGTAAAACACTAAAATAACCTAAAATTGGTGAAATCTGGAAATCATGATGATAATTTTTGTTTAAAAATGCTAATTTTTGGCGGAAAAAACTATCTCAACCTCAATTTTTTATAAAATTTAAGTTTTCTTTGAAACTTTGTGATTTTCTATTAAAATTCTTTTAAAAAATTACTAATTTCTACACTGTAAAAAAATCAGTTGTGATATTTACAATTAGATTGTAATTTAACGAGCAGTGTATTCTAAATTACAATGTATAACCTGGTAAATATACCAATGTCGCTTCGAAATTCATGAAATAACTGTCCGATGTAAATTTACTATGTCTGAAGATGGAAATTATTCGATCAGCGTGGCACATAGTCAATTTACGTTAGTAAATAAATTTAAATGTGCTTATAAATTAACACTTTTTTTTGTGAAGTTGCAGTATCTAGCATAATTTCACACACGGGTAGTATTGTTAAGTCTTGGCATCCTGAGAAATTACAAACAGGACATAAATCGACAACCCATCGACAAACTGACAGAAAGACATGGCGCTTTGGACTTTATCATAAAATTACGTCTCAGAGCCTCTAATATTGCTCTAATAGTGATGAGTTCTATGTGAATAAAAAAAAGATGTATTTTTTATTCAAAACGATACCTAAGAAAAGTAATATATGCTTTATTTATCCTGATACAGTGTTTAAAATTTTATAACCTCACGAACATAACCTCAAAATTGAAATGTGTTCCTGACTATTTACGACCGGCATTTTTTTTTACAAAAGTGTGTAAACTTACATCGTCGCACGTAGATCAAATAATTTCCATCGTGGTACGATGTAAAAATACACCAACTTTTTTACAGTGTAGCGAAAAGCACCAAGCCACAAAACATGTATAATATTTTCAATAATTTATTTTATAATTTTAAAGTTTAATTTAACCATGCAATAATATTAAAAAGCGCAAATGTTTCAACAACAATAACTATAATAGAATAATATAATAAAAAAATGTTAGTTCAGATCCCATGTTGCAACCAAAATTTTTTCCTAAGAGAACCAATATAATGAAACAATACTATCATCTGTTCTGAAGATATTTAGGTTTAAAATATTCGAGAACAAATTCGCCACATGCGTTTCGCCCATAGGAAAAGTTTTTTGAATTTTCAAAAACATGAATAGATACACACTTCTTTTGCTCGCTAAAATTATTAGATAAATATCAGTATTTTCACTCCGTATAGGAAAACTCTTAGTTTTTAAGCCTCAAAAACATACATCTTTAATTTTCATGACTTCTATTGAAAGTGTTTAATTTTTAATGCTTCTCATTTTATCTATTCAGTATTGTGTTATTTCACTCGGCAGTTTACTTTTACAATTTTTTGTCTATAAAATAATGATTTATTACTTACTTTTGCTAACTTTGGTTCACCAGCACTCAGCACAAGAGCTGCAGACGCTGCTCCGTATTCGTTTAGATACACTAAACCCAAAGTGGACGGTTCTTTGAGTTCGTGTACACGAATTCGATCAACGACATAAGGTTGGCGAATTATTTTTAATACACCACCACCACTTCCAGTGTTACTGCTCGATGAAGCTTTTTTGGTCGATGGTTTGCAAATTAGAAGCATATCCGTCAATAAAAAGATGTGAACCTCAACCTGCAAATTAAAAATTGATCTCATAATTAGCATCAATTAAAAATTTCCAAGTCTATTTTATAATCGTTAATAGGGTTCTTCCATAACAATCAACGAGATAATCATAACCACTCTATGTATAATTTCAAAAGATCTCAAGTCTACCCGTATCATGAATTGCCTGACTTTAATTTACTTGTACTACTTAAAATCAGTTATTGCTGCATTAAAATTACTTATACTAATTGACATCCAACATTGGGACTCTAAAAGACGTTTGAGTCAAACCAGGTCAACTGTACCACAACCTTTTCCATGAAAACCTAAATTAATGAAACCTAAATGATGAAATAAACGATATATCACGGTGGGCTTGAGATAGTTTTAACCCGAAGGTCGTCCGAAATGAAATTTCCTTCTTGGATATGAAAGAAGGTACCCTTACGATGATTTTAAGCCAAAAATCAAAATCTTTTGTCGGGGGCTTTTGAAATGAATCTAATTTCGGCCGTATCGCATAGGTAATCGATACTACAAATTCGATTTATTTGAAAAGTCCCGACAAAAGATTTTGATTTTGGGCTTAAAATTATCGTAAGGGTACCTAGTTTCATATTCCACACAGAAAATTTCATCTCGGACGACCTTCGAGTTAAAAGTATCTCAAGCACACCGTGTATATTTGTGAAGTATTCGACTATACAAAAAAAAATATTTGAAGGATTTTTTAATATTCCTTTTTATTGTTTGCTATTTTGTTACATAAACATTTGGACACTATTTTCTTGCAAAAAGCAGAAGTCACATTCTGTTGAAGATGATCCAGTGTAATTTTCATGGATTGTAGATAAATATCCTCCCTTTCAAATGAACCAGACAAAAAAATCAAAATTTGTTAAAAGAACGCATTTTTAATAACAATTTTATAAACAATTGGAAATTGTTATGTGTTCTCCATACGCGACTGGGCTAAAATTTTACACCCATGTGGAATGAACCTTCACCTTCGAGTTTCTGAAGAAAAAAAATTGCATTTGACCTTGGGAGTGTAGAAAACGAATTTTGTCCTCGCGCCGTACATCGGCCACCGGGCTCGGCGCTGGAGCGCCGCGGCCGCTAAACGTCAAAACCCGCACGCTATAAAATTATGTGCGATGCATTTCATTTTGCTCTTCATTTTTTCCGTTTTTTGTGGAAACATCTGATTATTTTGGATATTTTTTTGTGCGTGAATGTAGTTTTCAGTAACAATCAGGACTGTGAACATTTTTTCCATGATCAGTGCTTATTATCAAGAAAAAATAGGTCGTATCTAGTAACGAAGAAGTGGAATACAAAATTTAAAAACTGTGTTTGTACGTCTGCAAATCTTGTCGCACGGCGTGCTACTTAGAAAAAGAAACTTTTGTTCACGGCAGAGATGCACTCGGGCGAGACGGGACAAAAACAACGATTTCGGGAACCATCCCGACTGACGACAGGAAGAATTTGTCCCGTATCTCGTAATTTTGGTCAAGAAGTTCGGAAAACGAACAAGTTTCAATTATGTTTTAATTATTAAATGTTACTTTTAACATATTTTTTAACAATATATTCAAATTATCAAATACAATTTTTTTCTTCAGAAACTCGAAGGTGAAGGTTTATTCCACATGTGTGTAAAATTTTAGCCCAGTCGCGAATGGAGAACACATAACAATTTCCAATTGTTTATAAAATTGTTATTAAAAATGCGTTCTCTTAACAAATTCAATTTTTTTCCGTTTCATTTGAAACGGAGGATATTTATCTACAATCCATTAAAATTTCACTGGATTATCATCAACAGAATTTGACTTGTGCTTTTTGCAAGAAAATAGTGTCCAAATGTTTATGTAACAAAATAACAAACAATAAAAAGGAATATTAAAAATCCTTCAAATTCTTTTTTTGTATGGCCGAATACTTCACAAATATTTCATTTATTTCATAATTTAGGTTTTCATGGAAAATTTTGTGATACAGTTGACCTGGTTTGACTCTTCACTACTTGGCGTCCTAATGCCTCACTTAAAAATACTTTTACTACTTGAAACCCTGATATTCGCTACTATCTACGTTTTGAAAATAAGAAGAAAGATAAAATTTATAATTTAATCAAATCCAAATAATAAAGTCGTTGTGAAAGGACTGAACTTACAATTAAAAAATCTGAAACCTTTAAAATTGCGTAATAAATCTATATCTACCTTGCTAGAAGCAGCGTCCCTTAATTTTAAATCTCCTTCTCGAAGAAGCGTTCTCAACGCATCTTTTGGACAGCCAGGCATGGGAGAGGTTGTGATATCTAAACTACTATGAATCCTAATTAATTTTTCCAGTTCTTCATCTCTGGATTCAACGACATCGTAGCTCTCCAACCTAGAAGCGGCACTGGCTAATCGAGCTGTTTCTTCGCTTCTCTTTAAGGCAGCATTGACGGAAGCGACGAAATTATCCACAGATTTGATCTGAATTTGAAAATTTAAGTTTTATTCACCAAGAAAGTAGTCAGAGAAGGTAAGAAGAACGTTTTTTTACCATTATTGTTAGCTCCGCTCGTTGATCCTCATTTTCTGTATTTTTATGAACAGCCTTGAGGAGCAGCGAATATTTTGTTAGCCTCTGCATTGGTTTTACTAAAATGTCTAAGAGCCTCAAGCGATTGCAGTCCTTTTGTGTTTCACACCACTATGAAAAAGAATGTCCAGATATTTAATAAGTCATTATGTACACAAATACAGAGAAAAATAAAGAACTTGAAGAACATTTTTTTGTTTTATAAATTATTTATTTTTATTATTTGATTATTATAGTTAAATGACTATTAATCCCATGCAAATTGTTCGAATATGTTTCTTTAGAGATTTTTTTATAACATAGTGACAGTAATATTGATGTTTCAAAATTTACATTGCAGCTGATTTCAAAATTTAAATCCTAATTTTCTAAAACAAAATGGCGGCTCCAATATGACACCCGAAAACTAAAAAAAAATGATCTGATCTGACAAGGACAAGTCTAACTGTGTCAAGAATGGTCCGACTTTAATTTATTTGTACTACTTAAAATCCATTATGCATGGATTAAAATTGCTTATATTACTTGAAATCCAACATGGCGGACTCAAAAAGACGTTTACTAGTAATTTTGTTTAGATTACTATTCATCCGACGCGAGAGTATTTTAACCCCTAGTTGGATTCGATAATACAACGCTTCGAGTTTGTAACCTCTTAGTCCCGGTTCAATTCCGGCTGCTGGCATTTTTTTCACTTTTTTTTTCATTAAAATGTTATTTGTTATTGCAATCGCTAACATATTCACTCTTAACAATTTTTTCGTATGAAAAAATTGGGTTTTCAACCTTTACCACTTTTATTCCAAGAAAAGTTTTTTTATAGAAAATTCTCATTTTTCTTCATTCAATTAAACTTTTATATTTTGGTTATTATTATTTGCATATGAGACAAGAATAAAATCCCACAAAAAACATCTGCGAAGCAAAAAATCTGCCAAGTAGAACTACGTGAAGTTGTGAAATCAAAGTTGTCCAGGTAATTTAAGAGAAAACATTCATAATAAAATATATTAGGAAACTCTTTTCATAAAGTACCCTATAGAAATATCTAGAATACATTTTAAAAAGCTATTTTAGGCATTATATAACTTGGCGGGATTATATTATACCGTCAATCTCCCATACCTAGAAAATGTACATTACAATTATTTTGCTCATAAAATTTAATCCTGCCAACTTTTATGATGTTTAATATTGCATTTTAAAGTCTATTCTAAAAACTTCGATAGGCTACTTCATAAAAAAGTTTCCTAATATATTTTAGTATGCATATTTTTTCCTAAATTACTTAGACAACTTTAATTTCACAAATTCACGTAGTTGTAATGGGCAGAATTTTTGCATCGCAGAGATGTTTTTGGTGAGATTTTATTTATTTATTTTTTAATTGAAGAAAAATAAAATAGGTAAGCTCAATTGATTTTATTTTAAATAGTAAACTAATATACTAAATTTAAAAAAGTGAATTAATGGTTTAATTTTCATTAAAAATTAATTCAATTAATTGAACTGATTTATTTTCCAATCAAATTTAATGGTACCATACTATTCAATTAAAATATAGATTTTTCAATTTCAATCAAAAATGTATAAGGTGGCAACGTTTACCGAAATTAAATGATATTTCATTTTCTATAAGATTTTATAGAAATATATTTTATTTTCTTGCAAGAATATTTTATATTGCAAACATTTTCGATGTCTTGAATAGTTTTAAAATTTTGCCCTTTATGCAATAGCTGAATTTTCATTTTTAACACTAAATGCGTAAAATCTTAGAAACTAATCAAGGGGAAGTGTATAACTGTGCACGAGCCCATCTGTGCACCTCGGTGGCCACTGGTACAACCGTGCACCTTGTTGGCCACAGGCACAACTGTGCACAGGCCATCTGTGCACGTCTACATTTTGACGTGCACAGTTGGGAGTCTCCCATCTGTGCACGTGAACCGTCGCTAGGGTACCATTTGAGCACGTCGACATTTCGACGTCCACAGTATTATCGTAGGTACAACTGTGCACGAGTGCACGTCGAAGGCCAGTGGTACAACTGTGCACGTTGTTGGCCTCTGGCACAACTGTGCACGTGCACAGATGGGACACTCCCAACTGTTCAACTGGCAAGTTCACGTGCACAGATGGAAGACTCCCAACTGTACACGTCTCACTTGATAAGATAAGATGCTTAACTTACAAGTCAGCGTGCACATATACGAGACTCACAACTGTACGCGTATCAATTCTTAGGATCAGACTTTCAACTTATAAGTCCACGTGCAGGGTGGCGACTTGACCGGGAAACCGGGAAATGACCTGGAATTTTATTGACCGGGAAAAAACCGGGAAATGACCGGGAATTTAATTTAAAAACCGGGAATTTACTTCTGATTATAGAAAAATTCAAGAAATATAATTTCACTTGGAACAGGGAATTTTTTACATGGAATGGGAATTTTTTAAAGGAATTATAATTCGGATTTAGAAGAAAGGAATTTTCAAAAATCCCTCTTCCAAGTCAGAATTCGTCAAAATTTGAAAGTTTCCTTTTCTACATGTTAGGCAATAAAAGTACTTCAAGCAGTTTTCAGAGTATAAGTAGTATTTCAAAGAAGAACTATTTCTGAATTATAATATAAATTTTTTTTACATTGTTCGTTGCGAATTCATCGTTTTTTAGTTAAAAATTCAACTACTGGGTTAAAAGTTAAACTTTTGTTAAAAATTAATTTGTTTGGTTGAAGATTCATCATTTTAATTTAAAATTCATCTCTGGTTGAAAATGTAACTACTTTCTTGAAAATCAATTTATTTATTTTTTGATGAAAATTCAACTATTTGGTTGAAAATTGATATTTTGCATTTAAAAATTAAACTATTTGTTTGAAAATGTATAAACTTTGTGGAAAATTCATCTTTTTTTGTAGACAATTAATCTTTATGGTTGACTATTCATCTATTCGGCATAAAATTCAACTATTCCAGTTGAAGATTTATCATTTTAGTTGAAGATTCATAATTTTAGTTGGCAATTCATCAGTTTGGTTGAAAATTAATTTCTTTAAATGAAAATTTAACTGTTCCATTGTGAGTTGAAAATTATTATTTTCAAGTTCGGAATTCCATAATTTGGATAAAAATTTGTCTTTTTTAATTGAAAATTTTTTGGTAGAAAATTATCTTATTTTTCTTTTAAAGTTAATCTTCTTGATTAAAAATTCTTCTGTTCAGTTAAAAAATCAAGTATTCCAATCAAATATTTATCATTTTAGTTGAAAATTCATATTTTAGGCTGGAAATAAAATTATTTGGTTGAAAGTTAAACTCTTTTGTTAAAAATTAATTTTTTTTCAGTTAAAGATCCATCGTTTTAATTAAAAATTCATTTCTGTGGTTGAAAAATGAGCTGTTTGATTGAAAAAAATTTTTTTCTTTGGATGTTTTTTGGTTGAAAATTATTATTTTTATTAAACTGAAAATGTAACTATTATTCCGGTTGAATATTTCATAATTTTAGTTCTAAATTCATGTCTTTGGTTGAACATTCATTTTTGACTAAAAATTTAATTATTCAATTATAGGTTGAAAATTTATCTTTGTTAGATGAAAATTCGTCTTTTTTGGTAGAAATTAATCTTCTTGGTTGAAAATTAATCTTTTTGGTCAAAAATGGAATTATTCTAGTTAAAGATTCATCATTTTAGTTAGAAATTCATCTTTCTGGTTTTAAATTCAACTATAGCAGTTAAATATTTACAATTTTATTTGAAAAATCATCACTTTGTTTGAAAATGTAACTATTATTTTGAAAGTTAGTTTTTGTTGTTGTTAAAAGTTAGTTTTTTTTTGTTGAAAGTAATTTTTTTAAGTGAAAATGTAACTTATTCCAATCGAAAATTCCATAGTCGTTGTTGAAAATTCATCTGTTTGGTTAAACATTAATTTTTTTAACTTGAAATTTAATTATTAAAGTTTTGGTAATTAATTAATTTTTTGGTTTGAAAATTTAACTATTTCAGTTAAAGATTCATTGTTCTGGTTGAAAACTCTCATGCTTGGTTTAAAAATAATTTTTTAAACTAAAAATGTTACTATTCCATTTTTGATTGAAAATTATTATTTTTTCAGTTCAAAAGTTAACTATTTGGTTGAAAATTTGTCTTATTTTCTTAAAACTTCGAACCTTTCTTTAAAAATTAATTTATTTGGTTGAAAAATTGTATTTTTGGGTAGAAAATTAATCTTTTTATTTAAAATGTAATCTTCTTTAAAAATTCGTCTTTTTGGTTGAAAATTCAAGTGTTCCAGTTAAATATTCATCATTTTAGTTGAAAATTTATCTTTTTGGTTTCAAATTTAACTATTCCAGATAAAGATTCATAATTTTATTCGAAAATTCATCACTTTGGTTGAAAATAGAACTATTTTGTTGAAAATCCGTTTTTTTGTTGAAAATTAATTTTTTCAACTGAAAGTTTGACTATTCCATTTTTTGTGAAAAATTGATATTTTTTAGTGGAAAATTTGAGTATTTTTTTCAAAATTCATTTGTTTTGCAACGTTTTGCTCTGTTGTGTTAAAAGATGTTTAGAACGAGCGTCATGAATTAAAATAAATGTTTGCGTTTTGCGGCAAATATAAATATGTTACTTTGAGTTGACCGGGAAAATTGAAAAACTTGACCGGGAAATGACCGGGAATTTGAAATCGTCCGCCGAATCGCCACCCTGACGTGCACAGATGGTACCCTCCCAACTGTGCACGTCTCTATTAATACGATCAGATTTTGAACTTACAAGTCCACATATACAGATGGTACCCTCGAAACTGTGAACGTCTCAATTAATAAGATAAGATGCTTAAATTACAAGTCCGCGTGCACATATGGGAGACTCCCAACTGTGGGTGTATCAGTTAATAGAATTAGACTCTTTATTTAAAAGTCCAAGTACCCAGATGGTAACATCCCAACTGGCAAGTCTCAATTAATACGATCAGGTTTTCAACTTACAAGTTCACGTGTGCAGATGGTACCCTCGAACTGTGTACGTCTCAATTAATAAGATAAGATGCTTAACTTACAAGTCCGCGTGCATAATTAGGAGAATACCATCTGTTGACATGGACTTTTAAATCAAAAGTCTAATCACATTTATTGAGGCGTGCACAGTTGGGACTGTACCATCTGGGTACGTGGACTTTTAAATAAAGAGTTTAATTCTATCAACTGATACGCGCACAGTTGGGAGTCTCCCATATGTGCACTCGGACTGGTAACTTCAGCTTTTTATGTTATTAATTCAGACGTACACAGTTTCAAGGGTACCATATGTACACGTGGAATTGTACATAAGTTCAAAATCTTATCGTATTATTCAAAACGTGCACAGTTGGGACTCTTTCATCTGTGTACGTGTACAGTCGGGAGTCTCCCATCTGTGCACGTGGACTTGTAAGCGAAAAATATGATCATATTAATTGAGAAGTGTCCAGTTGGGAGTCTCTCATCTGTGCACGTGTACAGTTGGGAGTGTCCCACCTGTGCACGTGAACTGGTCAGTTGAACATCTGATAGCATTCATGTAGACGTGCACAGTTGGGAATCTTCCATCTATACACGTGCACTGTTGAGATTATCCCATCTGCGCACGTGGATCTGTAAGTTGAAAACCTGATCGTATAATTTGACACGTGCACAGTTTGGAGTCTCTCGTGTGTGCACGTGAACCGTTGATAGGGTACCATCTGTACACGTGCACAGTTGGGAGTGTCCCATCTGTGCACGTAAGCCATTGCTAGGGTACCATCTGTGCAAATCCAAGTTTCGACGTGTCGCTAGGGTACCTTCCGTGCACACTTGTCCGTCACCCTTAATCAAGATATCAATAAACTTTTTAACATAAAATGTGATAAACTAATGTAACTCATTATATTTTTTAGGTCAAATATTAGGCAGAAAGTTTGGATTAAAAATACAGTATTGTTAAATAATAGTGAAAAACTACATTTGTCACCTGTGTGCACCTCTACATCCTCATCGATCGAACCGATTGACATAAAATTTTAACGAGAAGTCAGTAGCAACAGATTCTCGATACATTTTGCACAAATTTTTTATATCAATCCATGCAAGATATCAAAAAGTTGTGCAAAATGTATCGAGAATCTGTTGCTACTGACTTCTCGTTAAAATTTCATATCAATCAATTTGACAGATTAGTATGTAGAGGTGAGCACAGGTCCAAAATTGGTTGTTTTATGGTCTTTTCAGTTTAACAGCTGACCTTTTCTAAAGCATTAACATAAAATTACGCTTAAATTTATTTTTTAATGTTTGGTCAGAGCTGCCCAGTTTTATTGAAATCAGTTGAGAATTGCGCCGAAAATCCAAAAAAAAAGGTCCAAAATACAAGATTATTTTGAATAGCGATTCTTGGTAGCATTTTTTGGTACTTGACGGTGATTCGCTTCCGCGAATCTTTATACATAAAAATAGTATATTAAAAATAAAATAAATATTCAGATATAAATAAATATTAAAATTAAATAATTTTAATGTAGAATATAAGTACAAGAAATTTTCTATTCCTATTATTATAGGTATTCATACTTTGAAATTAGAGTAATGAGTGATGTTTTTAACAAAAAATTGCATAAGGAATATTTTTCATATGAGAAAAATGGTTAAAAAGGAATATTTCAGCTGGATTAAAATTAATTTAATAGCCAATTGCTATAAAAATTGGAATAAAACAAAAAATTGGCAAAAATTACCAGCAGCATATTATAAGTTTGGTAATTCCCTATTACTGGGAGGAGTATGAATCCAAACATAATTTCGAACGGATTAGGTTCCCCTTGTGAATTAAGTTTTGTGTACAGGGATTTTTCGGGCAGCTGATTGCAAACTGAAAATCCAAATTCATAAAAACAAAATGGCGATTTCAACATGTTGCCCGGAAATTGAAAAAAAATGATCCGATCTCAATAAAATTTACTATACAGTAGGTTTTCCGGTAGGTTGTTTCAGATTTGGAATTCAAATTTTAAAAAAATGGAATAGTGGATTCAATATTTATTTTCACTTCGATGGATCCTGAAAGAAAATGGGCAACTGACGGCTACATATGGAATAGACATATAGATGGCGTATTCTGTACTAAGTATATAACAGTTTCTACCTATATACCTTGTATAGAGTACGCCAGCTACATACTTTCTGCCGCCCTGAGTTGACTATTTTATTTTAGAACCCATCCACTTATATTTTCACATCCTCAATCTCTCATAAGAAATGTGTATTCAAATCTTAAAGCTCGTTATATGAATTTCTTTGAGCCTTCTTTAAGGTCGAAAAGAAATAAATTTATGGACAGTAAGTCGGAAAGGAAACAGATAGCAATGTTAACAATAATATTAATTATATGAGATAGGGTGGTCCACAACAAAATTTTGAATGTAGTTTACGGTATTTCCTTCCAGCATGCCATTTTTTATAGTCAAATTAAAAATTTTCACGTATTTTTTAAAAATTATCAAATGTTTGAACCAATTTTATTTGTCTTAAAAATGATTTTTTCCCATTTTATCGCAAATTATCGATATCCTCATAACGACCTGATCTAATTAGGTAATCTAAATGATCAATATGGTCGATTTAATTGTCTTTCAATTGTTTAAACTATGGTTTATTGTTTAAATGTAACTTTTGACTGGAATAAGACAGAACAATATTTTCTTTTTCTTATTTTTCAATAAACTTCAACAAATTCTGACATGCTTTGTTTTGTTACTGCTTACCCATAATTGTTCAAACAATTTTTTTCGACAAATATCCGAAATTTTAAATGAACTAATAACTTTAAATCGAAAATCAACATGATAAATGTAAATTTGGAATATTTTGTCAAAAAAATATAAACAAATAGTAATTGTTTACAAAATTATGGGTAAGCGGTGAAAATGCATGAAATACAGTAAAAATTGGAGATAGCGCCGGTTTTGGGGATGACCTTGGACCTAACTCCCCGGACATAGCTCCACTCCGAACGTAAACAGTCAGGGGCGTATATACCGATTCGGGTGGATTTTACTGCTAGGTAAAAAATAGTTTTTGTATAATAAGGAAACAAGGGTAAACTAAATATTTAACGGAAATGAGGAAGAAAGTTTGCTGTTAAGTAAGTAAGTAACGTTTATTTGTGTAAAATGAAGATATGTTACACTCTTGTACGAAGTATCTCGTTTAATAAAATTTCATCATTATTAGAGTACAGCTATTACAAATTATATATTCAAGGTTTGACGCTACCTTAGTGATCGCAATAGTGGGATGAAGGGGGAATATATTATTCGTTGATTATAAAAGATCTTATCTTTAGTGCATTGATAGTATAGTAAAATACATCATTCAAATGATTTGTGTCGTGTATACATAAAACGTTTCTCATCTTTTCTGATTCATCTTGGTTGCTACTGATATATTTCATTAAAAATCTCCCCCTCGAAGGCTGGTATATAGGGCAGTTCAGCAGGAAGTGTTCTAGGGTTTCGTGCGAGTTCCTATTGCAAATTGTGCATAATACATTTGTATTAATTATATAAATATTACTGTTATGACTTATTTTGATTTTTCTACTACTTGCTAACCGTAGCTGAGATATTATTCTAATTTTGTAAAGAGGTGCTTTTAACTTTAGATATTGTTATGTGAAATCTAGGCTGTTCATATGGCGGTAAAGACTACATTTCCTGTTGACTGTTTCCTTACCGAGTACAAACTATTGAGACCAGAGGTCCTTTTCGCCTACTTCCTCTATCATTGCTTTGAGTTGGGAAGCCCAGTTGTATTCTGTTTTTATCTTTCTTTCTGTATCAAGCTTGACAAGTGCAATTAGACATTGTTTTGGTAAACGATCGTCGGGCATTTCGAGAAGTTTACACCACCAATTCAGCGCACGTTTTATTGTAGTAAGTTTTAGAGGGTAAGATCCGGTTTCTTGCCACACGTAGCAATTAGGTGTGTTTAAAGGCCATCTATATAAACTTTTATGAAGACGTGTTTGAACGCGTTCTACCTGTTCGATATACCTTAATGCCCATGTTTCCGCTGCATACATTACAGTGGCTCCGCCGATCGCATTATAGAGAATATTTGTTGCGTCCCACGATTCGTTTCTACAATTTTGAAGTATGTTGCGGACTTTAGAAGTTGCGGCTATACCTTTATTAACAAAATAGTTCGTTGTTACCTGAAATTTGCCACAACAGGAGAACGGCATACCGAGGTATGTGTATGTATACCATTAAGCCATTTCCCTTTCAGGGTAGGCGTGACACTACCCGATTCGGGTAGTGTTTCTAGGAGGATAGTTTTCTTGTAGTTATAAATAACTACAAATTTGCGCTCACCACACCCATAATATGCCAACAGCACACAGTATTCTCGAATGGTCACCCATCCAAGTACTAACCGCGCCCAACGCTGCTTAACTTCAGTGATCTGACGAGAACTGGTTTTTTCAGCGTGGCATGGCCGTTGGCATTTGTATGAGCTGACATATTCTGTTTTTTCTTCACCCCAGAAGAGTGGTTTTAATCTTCTGCATTTTCATGATTTTCTAAAAGGAACAATTCTTGTTTTCGATACATTTAGTTGTAAGCCCTTTTTTTCACAGTATTTTTTCAAAACTTTTAATTTATTCAATGCGTCATGCCAAGAATATGCCAATAATTCAATGTCATCTGCGAAAAGTAGCATTATTAGTTCATTAGCTATTGAAATAGGAATACCCCGCATGCCGTTCTCCTCGAAATACTCTATAGTATCGCTTACATTCAGAATGAACATTAGCGGACTCATGCTATCACCATGAAGAACTCCCTCTGTGATTTCGATATGTTCTGAATGTGAGGAGTCAGTTCTTATTATAAATTTCGCCTTTTCGTATAAATTTTGTATAATCCTCACGATCTTACCACTTATTCCCAATTCAAAAATCGTTTCCCAGAGTCTGTTATGTGGGACTGAATCAAACGCCCTCTTCATGTCAACAAAAATTACAAAAGAACAGTCTTTTTTTGTTCCTATGTTTATGTTAAGGATTGATGCAAGAGTAAAGAGATGGTCCCTGGTTCCGCGCTCGCGCCTAAAACCCACCTGTTCTTCTGGAAAAAGTGAGCTTTCTTCTGCCCAGTTCGTAGTTCTGTTGGCTAGGCTTTTTTTTGTAAATGAAATAGGTCTATCGTTGCCCATTGCTGAGGAATCTGCTCCTTATTCCATATTGTATTAAACATATTGAGTATGTAATGTTCCCATTCTGGTGTTACATTTTTTAATAAATCGTTCGGTATTTTGTCGATTCCTGGAGCCTTTCCGGGTATGCATTTTTTAAGCTATCTTGTAATTCTTTTAATGATATTTCCGTATCTAAGTATGGGTGTGTTACCGAAAAAAAATTACTCTCGTGCAACGAGCTATTGGGATAAATATGATAATAACATTGCAGCCATATATTTATTTCGATTTCATTGCCGCATTGCTTCTTTGTGTAGACATTGGATTTTGCTTCTTTCCAAAATTCTTTACCGTTATTCGCTTTTGATAATTTTTCTATGATTATATTGCTATAATTAACTTTAGAATTTGAGATTTGCTTTCTGTAAGCTTCCCGTGCTTTTATATATTCAGCAAGAAAAACTGAGTGGAAATTGTTAAGTTGATATTGTTTGTATTTATTTTTTGTTACTTTTTTAAGTTGGTTGCATTCATTAGTAAACCACGGATTTTTTTGTGCTAATGATTTTCTCTTATTTTTTATTTCTCTAATTTTCATATAACCCGTTTTCTGCGCAGCTGATTTAATGGAATCGACAAAATTATTATACAATTCACCACCATCCTTGCTATTGTAGTGAATTCCGCGTGATATTAACAGGTTACAGTAATATTCGGATTTCTCAGAACTGTCCCACAATATGGTTTCTTTAGTCTCCCCCTTTACAGTGTCTATATTTAAAGCTAACGTTTCCTCCAATAAGATCATGAGGATAACCATTAAGTGATCCGAGGTTTCATGAATTGCCTTTGTAAGCAAGTCTTTTATCGTCTGTATAGAGTTTTCGCTGACCCAAAAAAAATCTATGGTACTATTTCCCTGTTTAGATATATACGTGAAATTCGCAGGATAATCTGATTTAGCGCGGCCATTACACAGAATAAAATAAATCCCCTTCAATAATGAAGTTCGTATCTTGTTCGTTAGTTTCAATAAGATTAGCTAAAAAGTCATTTAATGATTCTATGCAGTAATTTGAGTCAGCGCCGGGTGGCCAATATATATTCCCAATCACAATCTTTTTACTGTTTGTTTCGACCTTAATAAACAGCCATAAGTTTGTGCTATCTACTACAGATATTGATTTGTATGAAGCTTTTCTTACTAGAGTAATTAGACCACCGCTGGCTCTGCCTTTACTTTTTTCTTTTGTGGCACAACTTGAGAATACATTATAGCCGTTTAAAAAATTTGGAAGTCTAATATTATTTGTGGAACACCATGTACCTTGCAACATATACCTTGCTTCATTTGGTGCTCTGGTGTTATTAGGACTTCTTTGAAGTTCTTGAATTTTTTGCTCCCGTCTATGTTGGGTTTGGTGGTGTTCTCGCTGTGTGATTCTTAGCTACTGCTTGGCTCCAAGAAGAGTCATTCTGTTTGCTCTGATAGGGTTTGTTTATCCGTGGTTTCGTCCGCTTGGGAGTTGTCTATTTGGATGTATTTGTCTAGGCTGCCAGGATTTTCTTCTTGTTTTCTCAACTTGGATGCATTTTCATCATTTAGGGCTCTTTTCCTTTTGTTAGAGATGTGAGCCTCATTTCGAGCTGAGTTTGTATCGGCTTTGGATGCTTTACCTGTATCACTCGCATTTTGCTCTGCTTGTTTGTATTGCCTAATAATATTGTGGATATCTACTTCCTCGATCTCATTTACAGTGTATGATTCGGTACCATTCCATATCTGCTTGTTTTTGACAGTCGCACGGATTCCTGCTTCTTTTAGTTTTTTGAGTGATGGGCGAAGAAGTTTGTATTCGATGCGACTTTCTGGATCCATGTCATGGTTTATGTAGATGTCTGTACCTTTTAACTTAGCTCTTCTTTCCATTATCATGCTTTTCAGAAAACCAGAGCTTAATCCCAGGAGAATCGGTCGATTATTGTTTGCGTGTGGAATCCCTAGTCTTTTGATTTGATCTACTCCTGTGACCTCTAGATTAATCTTCATTACTGTATCAAGAAGATTTTGAACTATGGCAAACAGTGAGTGTCGCGATTCCCCTGAGGATTCATTTAGGCCATATATAATGACATTTTTCATCCTGTTAGATTTATCGATAAACTTTTACTGCTTTGCTATTTTGTCTTTCATAATTTTGTTCTCTTCTTTAATCTCCTTGACAGTCGTTGTATTAATTTTAACGTCTTTCAGTATATTTTCTATTTCTGCTTTTATGGTGCACTTTGTGTCCTGTTTTATTTTCTCCTGAAAGTTTTCCAAACATTTCAGTAAGGTTCCTTCGGTCACAGGTTTGTCCATTGTTGTTGTTGCTGTGTACCCCTTTGTATGTTTGAGGCTTTCACGTCACTCGCGTTTGGTGTATCTGTTCACTGTATATGTACGAGACTTTCGTCGGAACTCAATCCAGAGGTTTGGAATCACAATGATATTTTTTTAAACAACTTTGCGAACATTGACAGTTAAGATAATTACCAACATCGATAGAACACGTTTTAGCGAGATCATTAGTTCCACTTTCACTATCAACTTTAGTCATAAAACCACATTAAATTACAAAAAAGGCTAGAGCCCATTTGACGCAACTAAATTGTTGAGTTTTGCTGTTACGCGTTAACCCTTATGTTGCCACCCGGGTACCCATCGGCATACGTTTTGTTAAATAAGTTTCTTTCTAATAAAGATAGGCTGAATGCTTCTCGAATCTACATGATTGAACCGATTCTCTATAGAAATTTGCATTGCACATATTTTTAGAAATTTGTTAGCTTGAAATATTTTGCAATTGAAAAAAAAGCACGGCTGAGCCACCCGGGTACCCCGACAGAAAACCTGAGCCACTAGAGAAATCCTGACCTCGGATTTGGATTCAGCACGCCAAAAACCTTCGGAAAAGTATACTTGGGTTCCTGGTAAAATATTTTTGCCAATTTTTGTCGGCCTGTGTAATTCAACGCGCCGCCAGACAACGCTCATAACGCGTACTTTTTCGTTCGTTTATGGAGGCATGAAAACACGCCATTTTATGATTGCGTTCTAGGTAGGAATACTAGGAATACCTTCCTAGAATATGAATAATGAAATATTGATTGAATACACATAGTTATTTCAAGTTACAATGGACTTCTAACAACAATTTCGTGGGCGGGGTACCCAGGTACCCGGGTGGCAGATGCTGTGAGTTTTTTTGGGTGGCAACACAAGGGTTAAATAAATGTTTTTCCTGCTTACGTACTTGAAACGTTTGCGGGCCGTTGATCATCTCGTTTAAAAGGAGAGCTTCCTCTTTAATAATCTGTCCAGATACTATGTCTCTCACTTGATTAAACCAATTAAACCAAAAGCAGCATCCAAAAGCACATCACTTTTTATTGCAACTATGTATGCATAAGCAATACACCTCACGTCACACTTCAAGTGGGAAGCACGCACTTCTACGTAATCGCATAATGCATGCGACGCAGTTTCATAACCAGACATACGAAAAAGTTATTCAACAGAAAATCATTTACTTTGATAAATATAAAATTAACTGTCCACGAAAAACACAGTTTTCACAATTCTCACGTCAACACAGGACAGTTTGACATCACAAAACACAGTACAGTAGGACTCCAATGCGTGAAGTCAATCGGACCAGTCTTTCTACCATGTGAGATAGACAGAGACGATCCAATTGTGTTCCAATGGAAGGTCTTACTTTTCGTTTCTAAACGATCATACTGTATCTCTCTGTCTATCCAATACTTATTCTTCTTTATTTTCTTTGCCGAATCGTAGAGCCTATTAGGTAGCTACGACAGCGCCACCAATTCAGAAGAAATTTGAATTCAATTAAATATCAACAAGAAATCTTATAGTAAATAATTAATTTTAAACCCTAGTATAACATTTTTGATTAAAATGAATTGATATTCACTGCTCTTTTTCATTAACATTGCTCCAATAACTTCGAGATACTACTTCGCGATATATATATATATATTCGCGTGTCAGGTGGCACTGTTGTCAATGTCAAAGACAGGCTGATTCGATCGCACGAAATAATCTGATCAGTCCCATCGGCTTCAGTTGGCTTATGACATGGAGACCCTCTGCTGGTCGACGCGAGCTCTCCATCGTGCTTATTTGCTATGTAAACGTATGTGCTTCCCGCTTCGAGTGAATTGACGCAAAGTCATGATGTAGTTACCCAGGTAGGTCGTTAGGGTACAGCGCACTACCGCAACGCTCCTGTTTTGTCAAGCCTCACTGAGCACCGCAAAGCCCCCCGCAGCTACTCTCACCCATGCCCGCGGCGCGGCATCAATTCCGAGTTTGACTGTACCAGAATTTGATAGTCTTTGTTGAAAAAGTTGCAAAAACTTATATTTTCTGGTACTATTTTGTTTTCGAAAATTTAGATTTCAAATTTGGAAGCAGCTATCCAAAAATCCCCTACAATGCTATTTTAATTCATTTAGTATCATTTTTTGAGTTTATTTTAGGGTTTTAAAACAAATATATCATCCACTTAGTTGCATAAGGTCTTAAGCCATAAAACTGAAATTTCATAGGATAGGCAAACAGAAAATTGTAGGGTTAAGCGTTCAGAAGGTCGCAACCCACTTGCTTTACAAAAATTTGTATTTCAAGAAAGTAAAAAGTCTTCTAGGTAAAAATTTACATACAAAAGTTAACAGTTATTATTCTCTTAATTCATGAAAACCCAAATTACTTTAACCCTTTAAGACCCACTGGGATCTTTAGTTCCCAAAATTTCGTTCAAAATCCATAACTCGGATTTTAAAGGGTTAAATATTCGTATTATTTTTTGTATGACTTGCGTGAGGGTTGCACGAAAGAAACAGAAACAATTCTTGATACTAAACATCGATAGTTGCAATTTTGGCAGAAGTTTCTGCATTTCATGGACTACGATATTGATTATCAGCGAAAATATGAAAAAAAAAACTTTCAGGCTCTGTTTACAGCGACGATTGACGGGAGAGTGTGCCTTACTTCGTTAATTATTTTTTTTAAAGTGGAATACGACTTTTTTCCCATGTGGCATATAATCTTTCTAATTATTTTTGATGTTTGCTTATACCATTTGCACTGTGCTACAGTGAAAAAATACTTTTCTCGTAACATCTAGAAATTGTAGATCTATTGGAACTAAAAAAGTATTATATGAGAAATTTCTCATACACCCCAAAAATCTGATTTTATGATCAAAAACCCATTTTTTGGTACGTGTATGTATATAATAATTCATACCTCCGCCATTTTTTTGTTGATTTCCAATTATTCTTTTGTAAAAAATAGAAAAATACACCTTTTCAGCCATAGATGTTTCATTTTATCATGGTAAAAGATGACGAAGCTACAATCGAAAATATTTTTAAGTTTCTCACTTTTTCGCGATTTCTTCAACTTTAACAACAATCAAAGACATTTTTTTAAATCTAATATTTTTTTCTGTTAACACGTTGAAAGTGCTTCAACTCCGCGTATGATAAACTTTTTTGATTAGAATTAGTTGAAATTTGACTCAGTTATCGAATACTATTTGCAGCGTTTTTTTATACGCTAGAGTGGGTCGTTTTAAATGAATTTTTAAAGTTGAAAACGGAATAGCGCGGAAAAGTTGCCTTTTAACATGAGAAGTTCAGAGCATTTTTTTCGGTCAACATCTTCCGTCTCCGCAACGCGTTCAAAGTTTCGAAAATTCGAACAATTTCGAGCATTTTCTCAAAAACTCGCAAAAAGTTCTCCCGACTGTCAAAATTATTATTTTTTTCATTGAAATGAACTTACCTTTTCATAATTCATCCCTTTTGGATGTTTGGGACCCCGTCCTGGTGATACAGGGGGGAGGGGAATAGGCCAAATTTGGCTAATATTTTAGGGCTTTTGCGCGTGAGTGAAGTGCAGTACTTGGTCCGCCTGATGTGTCAAAGTGACCCTAACTTACTACCGCGACAGTGGGGGGG
>CAKNYM010053600.1:233928-253925 GCA_932195095.1 Andricus curvator | reverse complement strand
AACAAATTTTTTCAAACTTTCGTGTAAGGTTTGGTTTTAAGGTGTTTCAGACCATTTTACAACGTTTAAGATTCACATAAAATGTAATTTTTTCTGAACATTTAAAATTTTAATGACGGAACTTAGAAATTGAAAATTGTTACTTTGACCTTTTCTTCCGATTACCGTCCCAGTCTTTTGCTTTCCAGAAGACGGTGCTCGTGTGGGACAGCACTTCCTCTTCGGTTGAATTGAATTTATCTCGAACGGAATTTTGCTGATAGCACGATGTTTGCGAACTCACGGTTAGCTTCTTAATTTTTGCATTTATTATTAATGTGTTAAGAATATATTATACCGTCGAACACTCCCAGCACATTTGCAACACAACAGCACGAAGGAGAACAAAAATTAAGGTTATGTTTGTGGTTATATTACATCTAGCGCATATGGCTTGAGATGGCGCTGCGAAGCGGTTATATGACGTCACAGTACATAGCCCGGTCTGGTACGAGTCAGGGCCACAGAATTCTTCCTATCGGGACCAGATAGTACATATCAGATCAGGCCCTAGTCGGTAATCGGTAATATATATGGCGATTTCTGCACGGGAAGCTAATATTGTTATTTAGTTACCAAATTTTGAATTTTTATCTGTCGAAAGTTAAAAGCTATCGACTATAAATTAGATAGAAAATCGTTATTTTAAGAGTGATATTTTCCATGTTTTTATAATACATATTCTTATATAATTTATACTTTGAATTTTCATTTCACATTTATAAAACTGAGAAAACGCACTTTAAAATTACATTTAAGTGACATAAGGGGTGAGTTTTTGCAAAGTCGGGGGTAAATTAAATTCAAAAATAAAATTTTCAGGCTTCGTACTGCTCACATGATAGTTTTACATCAGCGTTGTATAGTTTTTACGATTCTTTTCAAAAATCAAGGACTTACTGAATTTTTAACAGTGTTGGGTACCTTATAGGTCGTGTCCTACCCCTAAACATTTTTTTAAAAATCTAAAAAAAATAGGAAATTATTTTTTCACGAAAAGACCCAAAACGAGGGGGTGAGACTAAAAAATCAGAAAAATAATTTTTTGTTGACCACCCTTATATATATATAGTTATAATAATTATAATAGTTATAATAAGTTAGACCTAACAGTATTCGTTCCCGCGCGCTGCGTAAGTTGAATGTGGTCCCCTCGAGCGTAAAAATCTCAATTTGACCATTAAATTAATTCCAGCCTACTTTTTCTTCTACATTACTTTAAAGAGTATGAAAAAGATATTTTTTCACAAAAGAAAAACAAATTTTAAAGTATGGTTTTTTCAAAAAATAAATTTTAATTTTGATTTAAAAAAAAAATCATGATAAAAAAAAATGGTATGATAGTCTTAAAGAACATGAAAATAGCTTTCAAAAACACCGTAATAAAAGTCCAATCGGATAATCCTACAAGAAGTTACACTAACATGAAGGGGAAAGATCACCTGAAAAAGTGAAAACTTCAGGCCCCTGTATATTGACAACCGGTTAATAAAAGGACCTATGGTTTGGTGAACTAATATAGGTCCACTAGGACTATAATTTACTCAAGTTTCAACCCAACAACAAAAAAATTATTTTAGGTGTTAACACTTGGCCCATACAAAGAGTAATTATTTCAAAGTAATACATCACTGCGATGTAGTGTGACTATTATGGGCATATTTATTTGTGTTCACTTTATGAGCACTTTGCTTCCTCACAGGCATTAATTAAATTTCCTTTCTCATAGAGGGAGGTTTCCTTTTACTGACAAAAAAAATGGACACTCATTTTATCAAATTGATGTTTCTATCTTATATCGGAAATCTAATTTCTAGAAAATCCGAGAGACCACCAAAAAGGTCAATTAATGTGTCTTGTTGCAAAGAACAACGTTTTAAGTGACATCAGTTTTATATTCCCAATATCAAAAAAGTTTTTCTCATATAAAAAAGGTAAATAATTTTGTTAAGAAATTAAAAAACAGTATTGGTAGGTCATGGAAGGTCATTAAAGGTTCTTCAATAGGTGAATCGATGCGTCTCGAAGACATGAACAAATTAAATTAATTAAAGTATTAATTAATTACAGTACTGTTGTATTCCCAATATTAAAAAAGTTTTCCTCTTATAAACAAGATGAGCAATACATTTTTTTAAATTTATAAATGGGTATTGCTGGATCATAAGAGGTCACTGAGGTTTGTCAGTAGGCCATTCGACGCACCTCGAAGACGTATTGATAATCATAATAATAAATAATAATAAATAAAAATAATAATAATATCAATCAAGTTGTTCTTATATGAACAGAATAAAAAATTCTACTTCCTTGGTTTAGAATCATTAGTATTATTTCCATATTGTATACGTATGAAATTTGCCGTAAGAAAGTACAGTTCATAATTTATTTATTTAATTTTATCATCCCCGTAACTACTTTTAAATAATTAGTAAAATACTAACTTTCTGAGCTTATAGAACAACTAAATTAAATCCACGTTAATTAATATTGCCAAATAATCATTTGTGTATAAAGTTGGGTAGTTTCTTCTTGAAATGAGAAATTCAGGTTGTGATCTACTAATGATCGTTTAATGATGTACTAATGACTTACACTTGAGAAGACAAACTAAATCCTTCCTATCCTTACCTCTCAAGTAATTTTCCTAAGGAACATAGGTTCAATATTTTAAAAACAAGGACCAATTATAATGTAATTATTAACCATAATCTAGATATATTGGTGTTTTTTAATCGAATAATTTAATAGGTTTAATCGTACGAAGTAAATAATTAGAATAATTGATTAGAACTTAACATGACGACTGAAATATATTCAGTATTGTTTAATTGGAAAGCTCTCTAAGGATTTGGTGGTGAATTATAAAGAAAGCTAATTATTTTTGGGGAATGTCATTGATTGACTAATTAGCTTTTGATTCAGTATATTGTGATATTTAATTAACTTGGTATATATATATATATATATATATATATATATATTCAGCTTCGCTAATACTGAATTAAATTTCTAGAATAATTATTGAGCTCTGTCATAGCCCACATGTTAAATAGGCTACGTGTTCAATTAAAAGCTCTTTAATTAAATTTTATCGGGAAGTAATCACTGTAATAGGATTTCAGTTTAGAAGATTTAGGTGTGAAGCGTTTATAGATAATTTTCCATTCAACTACATTTGAAGCAGAGATTTTGGATTATTTAAGACATTTGAGATTTTATTCTAGGTATCTAATAATTGTGACATCTTGGAACTTTGAATTAGGTTTCGTAATTATAAAAACTTCAAGTATTAAATACTTAAAAGCTTATATTTTCAGGGATATATTGATGGTCGAGTATTCTGTTACGGCAAAATATGCCGGATTTTAATTTTCTCTTCCGGCAAATTTTTCCGCATTTTAATTACCTCTTCCAGCATATTTTATCGTGTACTAAATTGAATTCCAAAGAATTTATTATGAATTACAAAAGATTTATTATGAATTCCAAACCATTCTAGATTAATTAAGAGTTTAAAAATTTATGTTTGAAAAAATATGTCGGATAATAGAAAATTAAAGGGAGATCTTGATGACAGGTGTAGGTTATGTTTCATCTGTTTGATGAAACATTAACACTACACTTTTCCATGGAAAGGAGTAGTGCTTTGACGAACATTATTTCTGTAACCGCAGGCACAGGGGTGCCTTCCCGCGCCCCACGAGACGTTAGAAAGGGGTAAGAATGTGACCTACGTTATTTCTGTGATTGTTACAAGTAATTATAAAATAGTAGATTGCGTGCTAAAGGGAGAGGTTTCCGTCAAAAACCGTTGCTGAAAGTTTGGCTTTCGTTTCTAATATGGACGAATGATCAGTTGGATAGCTGGAAAGCCAAAAAACTTTAAGAAGCCATAGAAATCGAAAGTCATTCAACCCAAAATTTGGATCACAATTTATGCGTCCAACAGAACTGTTATCAAAAGTTACTGATCTGTTACTATGAACTTCTAAAATTTCCTTAAATTAGTATATACATATTTCCATCAATTACCATAATTTAAAAAATGTATCGAATGTTTGATGAATTACCATAATTTCTAAAATTTACGGAAATTTATAAGTATTGTGGAAATTAATGAAATTTTTGTGAAAATTATGAAAGCACCACGCACCAAGTACATGGTAAAAAACGTCCCGGTGGAATTTTTAAAGTTTTTGATATATTTTAGTTTATGCTCTCCTGATCAAAAAATCCTTATGGCAAAAACTCAAATTATGAACAGGTTTTGCGCTACGACGATTTAAAAGTCAGATTTGGGTACATATTTTTACCTGTGGAGTGGAATATATCACAGACTTTTTTCCACCCTTTGCATTGCTCTCGTGCAAGTTTATGTAGGAAAAGAATTGCACGGACGAACAATGCGATGTAATCACGTTGGGAGTGATAAGCGATAAGCGTTCGGGCGATGACCTAAGCACTCAGGCAACGCATAAAGCGTTCATATAATTGTATGTTATCGAGGTTCAAACACGAAATTCGATTTCTATTACCAAGAGGCGCTTGGTTGCCTGAATCGGTGATACAAATGGCTAATTCAGAAACGCATGACAAACGCTACTTGCGATTGAAAAATTGCATCCCAAGTTCATCGGAAAGCGCTTAAGTTGCATGGCCAGACGAAAGAATCGATACTCAGCGTTGCAATTGGGCACTCATCAACCAGTTTGTTTCAAGCACTCTAAAGCACCTTTTACAGAATCTACCTTCAACGCTAAGCGTTTAAGAAAAGCACTCAGACAACATAATAAACTCCCAACGTTGCTGTTTGGCTTTGATTCCCCAGTTTAAGCCATGCAGTCTAAAACACTTTATAAGGAATGTGTATCTCGTTTCAACGTTGCGACTTTAACTTCAGCGCTAAGCGTGAAAGGTAAGTATGTAAGTAGATCACAAAATCAACCCCCAGCGGTGCTATTTTCGTAATCATAAATAAATACCACCAATACCGCCAAACAGCAACGCTGGGAGTTGATTTTGTTGTATGGGTGATTTCTTAAACGCTTAGCGTTGAAGTTAAAGTGGGACCGTTAGAACGAGATAAGAATTTCTTATAAGGTGTTTTAGATTGCTTCATTAAGACTGGCGAATAAAAGCCAAGCAGCAACACTGGGAGTTTATTTTGTTGTCTGAGTGCTTTTATTAAACGCTTAGCGTTGAAGGTAGGATGGAAGCGTTGGCACAAAAGGAGAATTCTGTAAAAGGTGCTTTAGAGTGCTTGACATAAACTGGTTGATCAATGCCAAATTGCAACGCTGGTTATCGATTCTTTTGTCTGGCCATTCAACTTAAGCGCTTTGCGACGAACTTAGGATGCATTCTTTCAAATGAAAGTAGCGTTTGTGAATTAGCTATTTTTATCACCGATTTAGACAACCAAACGCCTCTTGATAATAGAAATCGAATTTCGCGTTTGAAGCTCGATAACATACAATTATATGAACGCTTCGCGCGTCGGCTAAACACTTAGCGCATCGCCCGAATGCTTAGCGCTTATCACTTCCAACGCGATTACATCGCATTGTTCGTCTTTGCAATTCTTCTTCTGCATAAACTTACACGAGAGAAATGCAAAGGGTGGAAAAAAAGTCTGTGATATATTCCACTCCACAGGTAAAAATATGTACCCAAATCTGACTTTTAAATCGTCGTAGCGCAAAAACTGTTCAAAAATGGAGTTTTTGCCATCAGGTTTTGTTGATCAAGAGAGCATAAACTACAAAATATCAAAAACTTTGAAAATTCCACCGCGACCTTTTTTACCATGTATTTGCAGCGGGGTCCTTTGTGGAAATTTATGATAATTTACACTCAGAGAAAAAGTTATCTTGAAACAAAAGCATCGTCCTCTTGCCTGTTTTGTTTTGAACGACGTGAATATCACGGAGTAATAATAAGGAGACCGATCTCCGTACATTCGTTCTGACTGCGGTAACTGTACATTTATTGCCGAGCTTAGAAGTTTCTAATCAGCACATTATGGCCATTCGGTCATGCGCACTGTGATCTGCTATCTCCTTTTCTCCCGCGAGAAGTGTATGAGGGAGCGCCAGTCCATGACAACCACTCCGTGATGACAACAACGACAGCAAATTGAGGTTATACCAATTTTTTTGCAACTTATGGCAAAAGTTTTTGCAAAGTTAATAAGTGTAAGTCTGAAAATCATATAAAATGTAAATTTTTGAAGTTTTTGAAACAGAATTTTGAAGCTTTTTAAGGATTTTCAAAAATTTCATGATAATAAAAAATTTTATTTACCAAATGGCCATAATGTGCTGATTAGGAACGTCTGAGCTCGGCAATAAATGCACAGTTACCGCAGTCAAAACTCGAGGCGCTTTGTACAGCATGATCGGTCTCCTTATTATTACTCCGTGGTGAATATATTTTTTACACAAACAGAATTATTTGGCTGCAAGATTAGATGAAGTTAGTCGCATAAGGAACATTTTTACTGTAAAACAGTGCTCCCAACGCGGGCACCTTGCACTACTGCGCATGCGATGCATAAGGCGCTTCATTTGCTGCCGTTCGCGCGCTTATTTGAAATGTTAAAAAAATACAATTTTTTTTTATTTATTATCAATAATCAAAAATAATTTTTTTAACTCATTCAAGTGGTACGTGGATGGGTTTTGATATATTCTGAGCATTAGTTTTCAAAAAATAAAAAAAATAATACATTAAATAACATAATTTTTATTTTCGGAATATTCATTTTATTTTTCAACCTAATGCTCAGAATATATTATAAAACCATCCACTTACCACTTGGAAATGTTAAAATATAATTGCTTCTAATTATTAATAATAAATTTTAAAAATGGTATTTTTTAACATTTCAAATAAGCGCGCGAACGGCAGCCAATGAAGCGCCTTATGCATCGTATGCGCAGTAGTGCAAGGTGCCCGCGTTGGGAGCACTGCTGTAAAAGGATACCTGTTGAGACAAATGAAAATCCTCTCAACCTTAAATTTAAGAGGATATTCCATTCACGTCAAGAAACATCCTTTTGTCACAAGAGGACATTTCTCTGACTGTTACGGAAAATTATGACGTTATTAAAAATATGCCGGAAGAGAAAATTAAAATCCGGCAAAATATGCCGGTTCCGTATACAATACGTATATTGATTATATAGTTTTCAAATCGATACTTCATTCGAAATAGGAAATTTTACACGTCAAAGTACACAAACTTTGATACTTTCCTACTAAAAATAAATACCGATGACTGTCACGGAGAAAAATGAATTTAAAGAGTTCGATATTCAGTACGCAAATTGTTTAATTTTTACCAAATTTCAGGAATAGATGCAGAAGATACTGGAAGAAATGTAAAACTACACACTCATCATTAAAAATGTGTATCTCTCCTGCGTAGAACCTTGTCTTTTAATACTTCAGAGTTATTGTATGGACTGCTCGTAGGTGCGCTTAGACGGCAGCTCTGCGGTGGCCACTAATGAACTAACGGTGATGTACAAAAGCATTGTATTGTATAATATATAAATAAATGTAAGTTTATAAAATGAAAAGCATGAAAACTGACTATATCGACCCGTCAATAACCGCCGCTCTGTGCGTCCTTGTGAATTCTTTTTGGCCAATCATTCTTTACTGTTGCGAGTATAGGAACGATTCCTATTCTGGACTGGACTCCGTACAGTGCGCTAGAGGAGTCAGACCATTGACAAGCTGTAATCTCTTTAGTTGCCTACGGAAGTTAATACCGCGATTGCACTTTAATCAATAACCTAATTTCAAACTCGAATTTTTTTACAACGCCAGTTCAGTAATTAATACCTCGACCACCAGCACTAAAGACCCAATTTTTCACTTTAATTTTTCTCCATGTATAATTTGCAACAAACAAATTTATAAATGAAAGGAAAATATTGAAAAATTCTATAGAAGATAAACATAATTAAAAAATTACCATGTTCGGTATATTACAATTTTTTAAACGTTGTACAATGCTGATTATTTGAAAAATATAATGTCAGAAAATATAAAAATGCAAAATAAATTTGAAGTTGGTCAACGTATTTCATTGAGATTAAATAGAATTCAAGATAATTTAAGGTAAATTCAATTAAAATTCAAACTGAATTCAGAGAAAGTTTACGGAAGTTAACCTAATTTAATGTGAATCAAATTCAAGACACGAAAATGACAACAGGACAAGGATGAAAAAACTTTTCTGCGATAGGTTTCCAAATATACAATTTTGATAGAATTATGAAAGCATGTGTTCCCCAAGAACTCTACATTGAAGATGTGGAAAAATTAAGAAACATTTCTTTTAAGTGGGAGAAAAGAAAAACAAAATGCTCCTTATCCACTTTTCCATCTCATGAATTTTAAACCTGCTTATTCCTTTACAAAATCACGAAAATATGATTAGAACTTTTTCGGGCACTGTATTAAAAAATCCATGTAAATATGAGAATGATAATTGAATAAGAACCAAAAATAGAATTATTTATGGACTACATGATGGAAAATTTAATTTGAATCGTAGAAGCATGTGACCCTTGTTTATAATGTGCCAGAGAGGTAAAAAAATTTTTTGTTTAATTTTCTGTGGTTTAGAGCTAAAAAACTAAATTTCAGGGGAGTGTCCCCGGTTGTGCAGCAGCCTCGGTTATGCAGCACCCTTCATTATCAACGTGTTTATTAGCCTATCGCTCCGAAACTACGAGTGTTATTGTAGGGTGGTTTTTGAGATAACACCGAACCGATAACACCTATTGGTATAGTTTTTCTGAACATCACAAAACACTATGTAAAAAAAATCTGAAAAAGGTTTTTTGCATTTTTTTTAAATTGATTTTTTTAAGTCTCAAGCAAAAAAGTTAAGTACAATACGTATTAACTTTAGTTTTGCACCTGTATTTTATCATGCAAAATGAATTTCGGTGAAATAATTGACTCGACAAAAATTGTGAAGTCAATCGCAAAATGGCGTCAAACCCGGTTTTGCAGTTGTCATGTCCCCGGTTATGCAGCACCCAGAACATTCATCCTTTTGACATTTTTATGTTCAAATATCGCCATTATTGTTACATCTAATTGTTTTAAATAGCATTTAATTGCTATTAAACATGCATTCATTGTTATTACACATGCATTCATTGCGATTCGGACTTAGACAATTATAGATTAGGACTGAGATGGACCAAGTGATAAAAGAGAAGAAAAAAAAGAGAATAATGAGAAGGATAATTTTGCATTCAGTTCCATGTGCCAACTTGTTAAAGGCTTGTACAATAATGAAATGATCTCTAATTTTGAATTTCTATTGGTTTTACTTCCTATTTTTACAATTTCAGTGGATTTTTCGAAGTGTTGCAAAACCGGGGACAAACTTTTGTTTAACCAACAAAGCTATCTTCCAAAAATTTTCCATAATTTTTCTGTTTTAAATGGAATTAATGTACTTTCCTCGGCAAAAAGTTAGATATTGCCATTATCTTTACAACGGTATCTCAACCATCGAAATTGGATGATTCGATCAAAAGTTATGAGCAACAAACAAAACCTGCTGCACAACCGGGGACACTCGCCTACTTATCCATTTGTCACTCTCATTATTTTAAAATAGATTTTTTCGAGTAAAAGGTGACATGATTTTTACATGTTCCTTATATGTATCGATAAATAGTATCATAAATTGAAATAGTTAAAAAAGAATCTCGAAAAATTGATCCTTATCCAGTTATCAATCTCATGTCTTCAATTGAATGCAACGGAATATGCGAATTTCAAGTGAATTCAGTTTTATTGAAGGGAATTAAAAAAATCCAGTAGATATAAAGCGAAAGCCATGATATTTACTACAGAATGGCTACAAAAACTTCAAAAAAATATTCCAGGCTAGTTTACAGTCGAAAATTGAATTTGTCCCTGTTGACTTTCAAGTCTTTGTAATAACAATTATTCATTAAAAAAAAATTAAACTTTTTAGAACTTCAAGGTAAAATATATAACGTAAATTATTGTGAAAGTGATTTCATACTTCACAGCCCAGAATGCTCTCAACACAGGGGAAATGGATTGATTTTTCAAGAAAATAGGGGAATAATAAGGGAATGAATTGTTATAAGAAACATTAATGTAAGCGCCATATTTGTAAGATTTCAAGTCGAAATATATTAAATTCTCACCAAAGAGTGAAATTGTCAACCAAAAAGATGAATTTTCAACAACAAAAATTAATTTTTAACATAAGAGTTGAGTTTTCTAGCTGAAACGTCAATTTTTGTAGAAAATATTTGACTTCTATACCCGAAAAGATGAATTTTCAAAAACAAAGTTAACTTTTCAACAAAATCGTTGAATTTTCAGCCTATAAAGATACAACGAAATGATCAAATTATCAACAACAAAATTTAAAGTCAACAAAAAAAGGATGAATTTTCAAATAAATAGTTGAATTTTAAAGCCATAAAGTAAAATTTTCAACCAATAAAGATGAATTTTTAACCAAAAAAGATGAGTTTGACACAAAAACATGAATTTTCTATCCAAAAAGTCGAATGTTCAACAAAACAGTTGAATTCATGACCAAAAGAGATGAATTCTGAACCAAAGATATTATAGTATAGATATTTCAATTAAAAAGAATTAACTTTCAACGAAAAATAGTTGGATTTTCTTTCTGGGTTCTATGAATCCGGTTCTCATTGAAGCTAACAATAAGAGGGGAATTTTCTTGAAATAAGGTGAAAAGATAATATAATTTCAGAATATAAATTGTAACGTTCCACAAGAAAAGGGCCCATTTTGTTGATCGTAGTTTTAGAGATATCGGCGTTTTTGTGACCCAGGATCTGAAATATAGATTTTTGATTTTCGATAGGAAATCATACTTTAAGGGGGGATCCTGCTTTAGGAGGCCTAAAAAAAGCGTTTTTGGGGGGATTTTTTTCGGACAGAAAAAAATAAGCAAGTCTAGCGAACTTTTTAGAATATTTTAATATATATTTGAACATTATAAAAAAAAATGTTTTGAGAGAAAAATATCGGCGGGATTAAAAAAAATAGGCGGGATTTAAAATAACGACGGGATTTAAAAAAATAATGGCGGGCAAGATGGAACTCGTAATTTTTGTCTGAAACAAAAAAACCAAAAAGAAATTGAATTTTCATATATTTTTCTTCTAGGTGAACTAAGAAAAACCCGAAAAATTCTGAAATAAACAAATTTTTCTCAAGTTTGAAGAAAATTTGCTTTTTGCAACAACAAAAAAATCATTTCAACTTGCTAAAAAAGTTGTTAAAATTTTTTTTTCCATAAATCTTTTTAGTTCAAATAGAAGAGAATACAAAACTGAAGCTAACAAGCCTTGGTTCATTTTGATTGGTCGTCTAGTTTTCTTGCAATCACGCCCGCCAGTTCAGAAAAATCGTAAAAACGAAAACTCGAGAAAACGCGCTTCAAAGTTTACGATAAGAAAAAATGTTAATTTCCTATTACTTACAGTAATAGTACGCTAATCAACTACTCCTGCTTTATAAAGTAAACGGCACTTCTAGGAATTAAAAATATTGTTTCGAAGGACTGTTGAACATTTTCAGGTACACAGTTCGGAGTTGTTAGACCGAGGGGTGGAGCGCGCTTCATCTGCCCGAGCGCTCGTATACTTGCTCGACATCCAACCACGTTTAGTGCTGTATCTTTAAAAATACTGCGAATCAGCCCCTATAACTTTAGATATATATTCTTAGATATATTAGGAATAGATTTAAGCAATAAAAAAAAATCGATTTTTTGAGCCTCCTAAAGCAGGATCCCCCCTTAATCTGGGCTCTATTTTGTAAAAGTATACTTTTATGCCTCCGAAATCACCGGAAGTGAGTAAATTTTATATTTGAAGTCAAAATATATAACAAGTGAGCTGATGGCACTCTCCACCTTCAGATCAGTTTTTCTCGGAAAATGGTTTTTCAATCTATTTTCGAAACATTTAGATGATATTTATATTATAATTTTATTATGCCAATTATTAGTAATTAATTATTTGAATGTAGTTTACCCATGTCCAGGGCCAGCTTAAGCAAAATTGCGCCCCTAGGCTTTTTAGTAAAATGGCGCCCCTAGGCTACCCCCCTCCCCACCGATTCTATCGAAATACTGAAATAGTATTTTTTTATTTAAAGAAAACGACATAATTGATATTTGAATTCGTTTTATTTATTATACTATCTGATATACAAAAAATTCGCTGTCACAAAACGTCTTGTGTTCTGAACCTAGAATAATTAAACTCGCTTTCTGACTTTCTGTTGTGTGATGCGCTTGATGATTGCATCAAAATCGATGGCTTTCAAAATATTTGCATTAGCACAGAAGAATGATAGAGCGGAGAGGCGTTCATTACCTAATGAGTTTCGCAAATAAATTTTGACGTGCTTTAATACTGAAAACAAACGTTACCCACTTGCATTCGTTGACATAATGCCTAAGTAGATACAAAGAGCAATATCAACATTAGGATAAGTTACAGTGAGCTTCTTTTTGCGAATTATTTTCAGAAACTTTTAGGGAGTTGTTTCCTTTTTGCAAATGTTTAAAGCCTGGAGGAATCCTTTAATATAAACATATTCTTCAACGAATGTTTTGTCTAAATCATCGAAATAAATCTTCTGCAATTCTGCAGATTTTTGTCTAATTTCATCGTTAGAAAAAGGAGTTAACTGCTCCATGAATCTAAACCTATTATCGATTTCATTGTACACTTCACACCTCATCGATAACTCCATGCGAAGATTATCAATAATAGAAAGGAGTGTGTTCACCTTCATGTCATCTCTAGCAGTGAAAGTAGTCTCATTATTATTACAATCATCTGACTGAACCTTCCTAATTTTTCGTCTACGATTTTCTCCTCCATATTCCCCTGACATATTTCTCGCCTGACTTCTTCAGTCATTAATATCTATATCTAAATCTTCAAGGGTGCTTGATAAAACTTTTTTTAATTGACTAGCGTAATGATTTTTAATTGGAATCAGTTTAAAGAATCTTTCTACTGGTTCGGCATTTTCGAAGATATAACTTAGAATAAATGTTAGTTGATCGATATGCGATACATCAGGAGTGGAATCCACACTTAATCCATAACATTTACTTAATTTCAATCAATGAATTCATTATATATATATATATATATATATTTGTCGAAAGGTAGGATACGTTACCTCTTCCTTTTTTCTCCAAAATTAGTCATGTGTTCCTTCAAAAAAATATCACATTCTGCAATAAATTCTAATATACCCAAATAATTTCCGTTGTAAACCGAACCAATTGTTTCATTATCTCGTTGTTCCTTAATATTTTCGTGCGAACCTACAATTTCGCTTCATTTTTTCAATCGTTAAAACCATTACTGTTTGATAATGCTGAATCACATTCACCAAATAATGTACAAGGTACGCAAAAAACGGTCCCTCGAGACTCGGAGTAAAACAACCCTTCTCGTCGATTTTTTTCGTCGTTTTTCAAATTTTTATAAAAGTATTTGCCGTAGCATACCTTGCTTGCTTAGAATATACACGTTTAGATGAATTAAAATCCAAATCAGATAGTTTTTATTTTGGTGGATTAGATAGAAAGAAGTCGATGAAATCTAGAGTCAAAGGTGGTCATTTCCCAGGATCAAATTCATCTTGAATCTTCTTTATATTCTCTGCGTTAATTTCTTGAGAAACTTCGTCATCTGAAATAAAAAATAAATTAATAAAATAAGAAATACATACATACATACATTGATTAGCAGTTCGAAATCGAAAGTTCATTGCCTCACTACCCGATTCGGGTAGTGTTTCTAGGTGGATATTTACTACCAATGTGGGCCCACCACACCCACGACGGGCCAACAGCTCGCAGGTATTCCTGAACGGTTACCCATCCAAGTACTAACCGCGCCCAACAATGCTTAACTTCAGTGATCTTACGAGAACTGGTGTTTTCAGCGTGGTATCGCCGTTGGCAATAAAATAAGAAATACAAAAATTAATTGGATTTCAAAGTCTATATGGGTGACTGTGTATTTATTGGTTAACCCAAGAAAGTATAAAAATATTAAACTAAGATATCAAGGAATGTATTTGTGATGGACATGAATTTTAAACGTTGCTAAAGGTCGTGTGAAAGGACATGCAACTTTCATGAAATATAAAATTTTTTAAATCTTATTAAAATATAGGCAGAACAGATAAAATTATTTTAGAATACGGAAGAATGACTATTTTCACGATTGATTTAAATTTGGCTTCAGAGTTTCAAACCATCCTCTCATTTCATAGTATGTTAAATGAATATGAAGCGGTACCGGACACTTTGTTGAAAATATTACGAAAAATAGTGATAATCATTTACTTTTATTTAACATAAAAGTTCATAAATCGATTTTTAACTACACGAGAATCTTCCTAAGTATGAAATCAAGAATGTTAGCACGAATTATGAGTAGTTTAAATAATTATTTTCGAGTTTTATCTCCAAATGGAAGCATGACCAGACAAAAAATTTGTGAGTCAGACTTTGAAGTGATTTTTAATATCATCAACTCCAAAATATTCAACTCTACTTCTGATTCTTATCTTCCTCAGCTCAATATAAGTGGTATCTATGGAAAACAAATGTTTTTCAAATGTTGTTATTATTATTATTCAGCCATTTTTCATTTTAATTTTGTAGTTTGGGACAGGTGCGTGACAAGAAATTTTGCGTACTTTTTTGTTTATAATTTTTAAAGAAAGTCGTCTAAAATTGTTAAACTTTACTAAATTGTGCTTTTATATAAGAACTTTAGTGAGATAATTTTAGAAAAAAATTTATTATTTTTGGAAATTACCCATGTATTTGAAAAGACAAATGACAAACGACAACACCCAATTAGAATATTTTAGGTAGCGATTTTTCTATAAAGCTGTCCAAACTGTCAGGACGATTCCCCTATTATATATTTCGAAATTTCATACTAGAATCCCTGATAGTCAGTTTTGAATTTATTAAGTTTATATTTAAATATAAAGTAATTTTAAATTGAACAGCTTAAAACTGTACAATTTCAAAAATTGGAATCATATTACAGCAATATTGTTTTGTATTATTTTGTAATTTTCAATTTTCAAGGTAATAACTTAAAATTGTCCGATTTTTAGTTGAAGATTTAAAAAAAATTTCAAATTCAAAAATATTTTATTAGTAATTTTCAAGAATGAATAATAATAAAGAAGTGCTATAAATGGTTACAATTTTAAAGTTCTGAATTTTCATATTAAACGCTAAATTTTTAATTTTTCCTCTCATGGGTTTTAATTTTGCAATTAAAATTAAATTGGTTGAATTTCAGACAATTGTATAATTAGCTATTGAAATATTATTAATTTTGAAGGGATTTAATTCTTACTCTAAATAATTGAAATATCAAAGGGTTTGAGTATGAAAAAGTTTTAATATCACACCACCGAACGCGTCCTCGGGTTGCGGATAGAGGGTCCCTGTACCAAGGGTTTCTGCTGAATATGGTTAAAATAATTAATAAGCACTAGCGGAAAATTGTCGAGGGGTGGTCCCGAAGGCATTACCCCTAAGCGAAGGCGTAACAACGGTGCCGAAAGCTGAATGGTACCTGGATGATGTGTCTCAAACGGTAACTCTGGGATACCAGGCGACCTCTCAGAGTATGCAGCCTTATCCTTGCATGCGGGGCTCTACAAGGATGGACGAACCCTTTTCCCTAGCTTCTCGATGGAACAACAATGATAACACCAAACATAGTTGTAGTAAGTGCGATTCAAAACAATCGAACGCGCAGGGCTCCCGACAATGGGTCGGACGACAATGACTCGGAGAAACATCAACATTCAGGTTTCTCTCAAGCCCAAAGATTTGGCTGAACTGGATGACGAGCTTTGTGGAGATTTTCTGAAGAGCCCGACCTCTGGACTATCAATTGTAGTGTGTATAATTCAGCGAAAGCTTTGGCAGATGCAAGCCGTAAAACAAAACTAACGGTTGATCATAAGACCAAAAGACGACTGAATCAACTCAGCACAAAGATAGGCTGGGCAAGGCAGTTAAGTACGCGTCTCGTATTCAGTGTGTAATTGACTACATAACATCTGGCAGGACTTTCACTGCCAAGGTTCGACAGTTCGCGCGAGAACTGCGGATCCGTCATCACACACACAACATGTAAAAGCTACTGACCATCAGGCAGCATATTGTTGACAGAATACGGATGCTATATAACGCTAGGAGAAGTCTGGAGTTGAGAGAGAGAGGTGGGTCAGAGAAAATTAACAGTTTTTGTCTGACCCATCTCGACTCTTCCAAGACCCTCCAGTTACTGTCGTCCAACCGCCCACACCAGAGGAAGTCGAGGCATTTTGAAGAGAAGCCTACGAAGTCCAGCATCCACTGAAGGAGAACACAAAGAATATAAATAGCTTCAAGGAGATGTGCAGTGCTCTCATAACACCTGATGAGGAATGCCGACCTATCACTACCGAGGAGGTAAAAAAAGTATTAAGAGGCATAAAGAGCTATTCCACTCCGGGACCAGATGGTATCAGGATCTTTTGGTGGAAGAATTTTTTCCAACCCACTAGCATCTGGCCCGCATTTTCACCTCATATCTTAAGTCGGAAGAGCCTATTCCGGGGTGGTTGGTGGAAAGGCAAACAGTGCTCCTGCCGAAGAGGGGCAACTTAGCTGACCCTACGAATTACAGACCAATAACTTGTCTAAAAACACTGTATAAGATCTTCACAGCTATCCTAAATGATAGGAGTGTTCGGACAATTGGACCTGTGTGGCGAGAGATGTACGAACAACGCGGCTCAAAGAAATGCGTAGCAGGATGTCGGAAGAACCTGCTCATCGATAGATGTGTCTATAAAGACGCAGCATCCTATCAGCTTTACCTATCGATGGCCTGGATTGATTACCGGCAAGCTTTCGGTTCAACCTCCCATAGACTTATCATCTATCTGTTGCAAAGATTAAAGTTTCATCCACACATCGTGAGGTGCATAGAGAGATTGATGTCGCTTTGGAAAACCAGGTTTAATATCTCATCTGGAAGACATCGCGTGATAACTAACAGTGTCACCTTTTAGAGAGGTGTGTTTTAGGGCAACGCCATGAGCCCTCTTCTCTTTGCCTCACATTATTGCCACTATCCCTCGCACTTCGCCATTCCGGAGGGTACCTTTGCGGCAAACTTGGCGCTGAAGAGACCTTCAAATACCTGGGCGTGCCACAGAGCCGCATTCAGGACGTCTATAACCGTCGGCAAGGAACAAAGTATCTGCGACGAACATGCTTGCCGTCCCGGTAGTACTCTATTCATTTGCAGTGGTTCCATGGACGAAGGACGAGCTCAGATCCCTCGATATCGGGTCCCGAAAGGTTATGCACATAAACAAAAGCATGCACCTTAAGTGTTCTGTTCCGCGACTTTACGTCTCACGCCGTCATGGTGGTCGCGGAATACTGAATCTTGAATGTCTTTAGAACAGGATTATTCTGGGTACCGCATATATGGTCGCAAATGGACAAGAAACTCTTCTTAAAATGGTCAGGAAACACGAAGAAGTGGGCAAAGGGGCGTTTCTGTACAAAGCGGAGGAGGCTGCTGAAACACTCGGACCTGACTTCAATATCAGGGGTGAGCAAAATGCATACAATCTTATCCATCTCGAGTACTCACTTCTGAAGGCCCGGATTGAGGAAGCGCCGGAGAAAAACATCCGCGAACAGCTCCTTGACAAGAGGATGCACGGCATCTTTCACAGAAATGTGGAGGATTAGTCGATGTCGTATGAGCTAATGTTTGCTGTCCTTAAAGCTCCCGGATTGAAGTCGGGCACGAAGGGTTTCATTTTGGCATGTCAAGACTGTGTCATTTCCACTCTAGCATACCGTCGTCACATTTTGAGCCAAGACATTCCCCATGACAGCTGCAGAGCATGTCATGCACACTCCGAGCATCTAGGACACATACTGTCTGGTTGTTTTATTACCATCTCTGTCACTCTTACGGCATTAGCCCAAATACTGCTCCGCTAAACGCTCCTAGGAAAATAGAGTCAATTGTCGAAAATGAGAAGTGTCGCATATACTGGATGAAATGCGATAAGAGCGAGCGGCGTTAGATATAAGGTGTGGAAGGATGTTAGTTTTAAGGGTCAGTTGTAAGAAAATTCTGTAAAAAATGGAAGTGTAAGCAAGTCAATTTTTTAAGGCCAGCAGGCTAAAAAATAAACGTTTATCTATCTATCTACTGGAACTTCATATTCTCGACAATTGTTTCCGTTGCGCACACGAGGCCTGACAAAAACATCATAGCCAAGGAGAATGAAAAGAAAGAAAGGTGTAAAGATCTTATAAGGGAGTTGCGGCGGTTATACCCGGAATATTCTGTTAAGCTAATCGTCTTGATCATCGGCGCTCTTGAGGTGCCAAGGTTTCACTGGTTAATAGCCTGAACAGCATTCCTGCGTGTCAACAAAATGCTGAGACACTTGCGGGGAACATGCAGAAGGCGGTCGTCCTTAGGTCGATCCGTGTCCTCAGGCTGCACGAGACTTTTGCCGGATAATCATATTGAATTCGTCGCAGGCTGTAACCACCTATCTCACGGTCGTGAGACGTGGCTACAGCTGAAATTTTACCGCGATTTCGCTAGGAGCGGGTGCCATTTTTCAGATTAGCACCCGCTCCCAGCGAAATCCTGCGGTTGTCCTTATGACAACTGAATATAAATAATATAATAATAATATAATATATAATAATTTCGTAATTCTTCAATTTAAAATAAAGTTGCCTAATTTTTAGCGCTTCGACTTAGAAATTATACAAATCCAGAGAAGTGAATGCGCGATTTTTATTATACACAAAAATTACCTTAGCTTGGTTATTATATGACTCAAGGTGAATAGATTTCTTGCAAAAAGGTTTAGTAATGCTTATTGACTTCCGCAATTGGCCATATATGCGAAAAAACTGGGTTTCGTAAAGAGAGTATATTTTTTTTAAACGGGAGAAATAACTAATATTCAGCGGAAGAACCGGGAAAAGCCGGGAGACGAAAATTTAACAAAATTAGCCACCCAGGATACAATGCAATGCAAAACTGTTTGCAATATATTTGAATAATAATATACATTTTTGTACATACCAGAATCAATATTTTTATCCTTTTGTGTAGAAGCAGTCGATATAGTTGATGATGATGCTGCTGTGATAACAGATTCGTTCAGTTCATTAGTTTTTTATGAAACATTGAACTCTCCTGTTATATTTGATTGTCTGCTAGCACTAAGATTATTTAACTTTGATTTGTTTGTAAGTATCGTGAAGAAAGTATTTAATTTCGGCACTTTTTTCAAGAAGTTGGTTTCCTCTTCACTTTGTTTTTAAAAAGTCTTTTTCACTTCGATCACTGCACCACAACTTACTAATAGCTACTCCAAGTTATAACTAAAGCCGAAATTATGCATCCTCCTCCACCGACGATGAAAGACGTAAATGAGTTCTCGAATACACAAAGGTCCTACCTCGATGACAAATGCATTGTATCAGACTACAGAGTCTGTCATAAATCCGTCTCATCCTGTACCCCAATCTAAAAACACCTTCTTCTAATCTATTTATGAGTCCATAAAATCCGGAGATGCCCATTTCATCGCCGTCTACCTGCTTGTTTTATCCCCACTACCGAACTTCCCCTCACGTAGCCGAGTGCTCGCCAGCGTCTGTCGTCGATCCATGTCAGCGGGGGGTCCTTTATACTAATAAGGAATAAAATACGAAACATAAATTTGTTAAAATTTTTATGTTTCGTAATTTGGAAATATTATATTCGAAATCTACGTTTCTTGGCGATTCC
>CAKNYM010053600.1:208157-233528 GCA_932195095.1 Andricus curvator | reverse complement strand
GGCCCCCCCCCAAGCCGCCGTGGCCCCCCCTCTGGATCCGCGCCTGGTAAAACCTAATTGAGGTGTTAATGGTTAACTCAATTTACCAAAAGATATCTACTTTACTTAAATATAGTTTACAAACTTGTGAAAGTTAGCAATTTTTTAGAAATGTGTTATTGGTTCGGACTATTAGTCTCTTCTATTTTGAAAAATGGAATAATCTGAATATATTGGTTCTAAATCAACCCACAAAACTAATGCAGTTGAATTTCGGTGATCCTATATATGGCCTGATAAATACTCCTAATTTTCAACTTACGAAGTCAAGTAACATATCGTTGGAATCGCCAAGAAACGTAGATTTGGAATATAATATTTCTAAATTAATAATTGCAAAATTTTAAAAATTTTATGTTTCGTATTGTATTCCTTATTAGTACAAAGGAACCCCCGCTGACATGGGTCGACGATAGACGCTGACGAGAACTCGGCTAGGTGAGGGGAAATGCGGTAGTGGGGGTAATGCAAGCAGGTAAACGGCGATGAAATGAGCACTGCCCATAAAATCATAGATTTTTAAATTACTTTGGTCCTCGTTATTCTTCAAACCCTCGAAAGTTTGAAAGCAAAGAAGGTTCAGATTTTTCGGTCCTCGCCCGACACGCACAAGCTGACCTGCTAAGTATACCCCCACCATTGCGCTAAGCGAGTTACCCCTCACTTGCATTTACCAAGCATATCTGGCGTCGGATTAGAGCATTAGAGGCGGACATACCTAAGATCTTGAAATTAGTTTTCCATTGTACTTATAATCCTTTTGTATTCAATACTCATTCAGAAATTGCCTATGTATATTACTCTAATTTGGAAGGCTTACGTAGAATTTCAATTTATTCAGTTTTGAAGACGTTTTTTAACGTTTCAAAAGTGAGATTTGACTACAATTTTCAATGTATCAATTTGCAATAATTCGCCTAGGAACATTTTTTATAATTTTAAAATGATTTAAATATTTATGCTTTTAATTTGAATTAAATAATTTTATCATCTAAAGGAATTTATTTTCACACACACAGAATTTGAAATTTATGAAATTTACACGTTAGTATCTTACATATTATTCATTTTGTGAACGTTTTCAATTTAAAATTCATTAACCTTTATGACTTTGACTTTAAGAATATTGTACAATTAGGCTGATTCAATGTACATATTAATATAAGAATTACGTTTAATCACAAAAATAATTGAAAAGTTAAGAATTACCATTGTTGTAAATAGTGTTTGTAACAAAACATTTTAATTTGTCGTATTTTCAAGGTTGGACTTCCTTTAATTTTCTGAATTGATGGAAATCTTACTAAAAATAGTATATCTTTGCTGATATTTGGTCAAATATAACAATCTAAATGTTTATAAACAGTTGATATAAACAAATTAAAAATTTTGGGCAGTTACATGTAGACAAAAATCGGTTTCTAAATCAAAATAGCTTGAGAATGAATAATAACACTGCATACTAAGCTTCACTCAGTGAAAATTCTTGGAATAGTCTATAATTAATACTTAACTATGAGAAATTGTTTCTAAAAATATTTATTAAAACATTTTTATTGATATTTGTGACTAACTGAGACTTTCAACTCAATCTCAAGCTATTCGAATGGAAAGAAGAAATTCGTTGTACTTGAACTTCCAAAATTTAGAAATTGTTCATCTAATTTGTTTATGAAAATATAAATTGTTATATTTTATAAAATATTGTCAAACATATATTATTTATAGAAATATTTGCAGCAATTCATGTATTTTGTTGAAAATTCGTGTCTTTGGTTACAAATTAATTTTGTTAAAAATTCATCTTTTTTTGGTGAAAAATTACTTTTTTTGGTTTGAAGTTTTTTTTTCAATTGAAAATAAAATACTGTTTTTTATTAATCAACAAAGTAGTTCAACTTTCGAACAATTAGTTGAATTTTGAACAAAAAAATATGAATTCTCAACCAAACAGTTATTTTCATTTTTAATCAAGGGGTAAGCTTTCCATACAATACTTGAATTCTCAACCAAATAGTTACATTTTCAACCAAACAGATGAATTCTTACCATGAGACATCAATTTTTTAACCAAATAATTGAATTTTCTACCAGAAAAGAAGAATGTTTAAAAAAAAACGAATTTGAAAAAAAGTTAAATTATCAACCAAAAAGGTGAATCTCACATAAAAACTGAATTTTTAACAAAGTAGTTCAACTTTCATCCAAAAAAAGGTCAATTTTCAACAATAATGATTAATTTTTTACCAAGAAAATTAATGTTATACAAAAAAAGATAAATTTTTAACAAAATTGTTGAATTTTAGAGCCAAAAAGGCAAATTATCTACGAAACAGTTGAATTTTCAACGCAAAAATATTATTTTTCAACAGAAAGTTAATTTTCTACCAAACAGTTGGATTTTCAACTAACTAGTTGAGTCTTTAACAAAATAGTCAATTTTCAACTAAATTGTTTAACTCACAACAAAACTGTAGAATTTCGAAGAAAAAAGACGAATTATCTACAAAAAAGTTGAATTTTCAACCCAAAAATAAGATTTTTCAACAAAAAAGTTTAGTCTTCACCAAATAGTTGAATTTTTAACCAAATAGTTAAATTTTAAAACAAATAGTTAAAATTTAAACCAAGAGTTATGAATTTTCAGCAAAAAAATTTTCAACCAAACAGTAAACCTTCATTAAAAAAAAAAATGCAACAAAGTCGTTCACGTTTTACCCGCGCAGATGAATTTGTAATTAAACAGGTCAGTTTTTAACAATATATTTCAACTTTGAACCAAAGGGAAGAATTTTCAAATAAAAATATAAATCTCCAACAAAAAATTGTTTTTTAACAAAGTGTTTCTTCCAAAATTTTCAAACAAAATAGTTGAATCATCAAGCAAAAAAGAGTAATTTTCAACCAAATAGTTGCACTTTGATCAAAGAAAGATACAATTTCAACTAAAATAGATGAATTTTTAAATTAAAAAGATAAGTTTTTCGAACAATAGTTGAATTTTTATAAAAAAAATTTTCAGTTTGATTTTTCAACAACAAAATATGAGTTTGAAATAAGAAGTACATTTTCTATCAAGATACGGGAATTTTCAACCTAAAAAGACGATTTTTCAACAAAACAGGTGAATTTTCAACAAAATATAGTTGCATTTTTCAACTAAAGAGTATCAGTTTTTAACAAAATTGTTCTCGTGTTGAATTTTCCACCAAACCGTTGCATTTTTATTCAAGAAAGATGCAATTTCTACTAAAACAGATGAACTTTTAAATTAAAAAGATAAGTTTTCCAAAAAATTATTAGATTTGCGACAAAACAGTTGATTTTTCAACAAAATAGTTGAATTTTTCGAACAAAAGTATCAATTCATAACAAAATTGTTAATTTTCAATCAAACAGTTGTCATTCAATCCAAGAAAGATGCAATTTCTATTAAAATAGATGAATTTTTAAATTAAACAAATTTTCAGAGAAATAGTTTTAAATAAGAAGTACATTGCACATTTTCTATCAAGAAGCTTGAACTTTCAACCTAAAAAGACGAGTCTTCAACAAAACAGTTGAATTTTCAACCAGACAGTTTCATTTTTTATTAAAGATTTATTATAATAATTTGTACATTCTCATCATAATGAGAAGGTATTGATTTTATGTGAAGAATGATTTTCGTGGATTCCATCAAATGTCGACGTTTTGAGGCCCCCTGAGTCAGAAAAAATAGTTTTTACGTCGGTGTCCATTTAAACTATGCAACAACAAAAATAGGTAAAAAGGAAATCTATTTATCTAAAACAAATTTTTTTGTATACCCTCTGTACAATAAATATAAAACAAATATTGTGAAATAAAGAACAAATAATAAAATAGATTTGCTTTTTTTTTGTTCTGTCCAATTCAATAGTTACGAACAGAGGCACAATATTTACAAAAAATCACGTTTTGTAAATATTCTAAAAAAACACGAATTGAAAAGTACAGCTTTCAATTCGTAAGATTTGAAAAGATGCGTACTACAGTTTTGTTTTAAAATCGGTCTTGAGCTGATGTCATAATTTGTTCGTCTAAATTATATCTAAAAATTTGCTTTGATCCATTTTTTTATAGGACGTGTAGTTTTTGATTTATTTGTGAAAAATAACGTTACAAATAAACAAGTTAAATTTGTCTGAAAACGACTATAGAATAATGGTAAAAAAGGAACGAATATTAAAGTAATCATGAAAAATAATATTTGTACTTTATTTTGATATATCTGAATGGGCAGTTCGGAGCCGAGATACAGATATTAATATAGTATACATTTAATATATGAAAGTTGAACTTAATATAGAAAAATTCGCGTATTGGACAAATTCTATTCGAGTGCGAAGCACAAGATACGTGATGAGAATGTGTTCGTTAAAGCCGAAGGACCTTTAACAAAAGAGAATTCACAATCACCAAATTACTACTGTCGATGATTTCACATTTAATTGTCAAAGATTTTGCGTGAACGTAGGAAAGTACAAAGACCGAGCTATTTTTTATTTAATTTCATTTTACAAGTCTTCGAAGCTAAAAATCTTCATATTTTAGAGTAATAAACTCCATGGGAAATTATTTCTAAACTGAAACCCAAAGGGAAAACAGCTTAATTTGATTGTCGAGAATCCCAGTAATAAAATTTACAATTCCATTTACAATGACCAGTTTAAATATCTCAGGTACGCCAGCCTTCCAAGTTATAATCCCAGGCGAGAACAAGCAAGCGAGTGGTAGCGCGCTGGACGCAATACTACCCAGGTCAGCGGGTGCGAGTCGGGAATCGCCCGATTTTTCAAATGATCAATAAACCATATTTCATAGAATTCCAAAACTGGATTTTCCAGGAGTGCACAATGCACTCCTTGAACTAAACTTAAATTTCCCAAAAACCGCCCGCCTCGACTTCATGACGGCCCTAGGCTATAGCCTACAATAGCCTAATGGTTAAGCCAGCCCTGCCTATGTCATTGCTATGTTAAATATCTAAAAACGAAGTTCCAGTTCTGAAATATGAAAGGAACTTTCGTATTTTAACAATGCGTAAGCCAAAGCTTCAGATTTTTAGATATCATGCATATAGTTAAAAAGAAACAGGTTGAACTAGCACCACAGGGTCCCACTGGAAGCAACTGCTGTCTATGAAAATGACACCGGCTCCCAATAACATCGCAGTAAATCACACCTCTGGCCCCTGAACACTGAGCACAATTCCAAATAAATTTTTTGTCGAAGAACTGGACTATATCTATTGCAAAAGTAAAACCAAAATTTAAAAAATCCTGGTTTTCAAAAAAATTATCGGCTGTTTCCTGGTGCTCAAAATTTCAGACTAATTCCCGCTTTTTCCGGCCAGTGGCCACCCTGTTATAGAATTCTATGGAAATAAAGATAAGCCAACAAAATTCAAAAGTGAAGTCAAGAAAATTAAAAATAATTATAACTGATTTATAAGTGATTTCAATGCATTCGAGACAATTTATGGTATATTCAACTGAATCTCAATTAACTTAAATGAATTCAATGAAATTCAGAGAAATACAATGGAGTTGGATGGGATTTAAATTTTTTTTGGAATTCAAAGAAATTCAAAAGAAATTGAAAGGAATTCAATGTAAATACACGAGGATTCAATGTGTATTCACAAGAATTCAATTAACCATGAACGATTCGCGATCTTAATTTTTGTAAGAATTTCATTTGTCAAAGTTGTCAAAAAATGATTAAAAAATGATTATTTACGAAAGCAGATTTTGTTTGGGATTTTCATAGTAAATTATCTATGTTTCAGCATTTTCTGTCTGTGAGGAAATTTGTGAAGTCGTAAAATGGACTTAGAATAGTGAGAAGAAATAATAAGTAGTAAGTACGAAGTGCCTCGTCCCGAAATTCGGGATAAGTAGTTAAATATTTTTAAAAAGCTTGGCTAGTCGTCCTGAATTTTCAAGACTAATTCATCCACTTTTCCAAATCGCCCAATTTTTCGGGACGACTTGACACAAAAAACTAAGAAAACACAAACCTTCTTCGTTGACTGTAAGGTCATAAGGTAACTGAACATCAGAAAGTCGAGGTACACCATGCTTCGTATAACTGTTGAGTTGCTCGACCAGTGACTCCATCTTGGTTCCCTTTGTGTTAGTGAAAAAACCGCTCCAACGTTGCTTACTGGCTTTGAGAGCTGCAGCCCCAGCAGAACTCTTACCGGAAGTGATCGTTGCTGCGATTCCCACTTCAGAATCAACACTCGAGTCTTCCGTCGAAACACTGAAGAAGCGCCCACTGCGTCCACGATAACTCTGAAAAAAAACCATGTCATGAGGAGTGCAAAAAGAATAAGATTATAAAAATGCGAAAGAATAGATTTTTGTTTTGTTTTCTTAAAAATGTCTTACAAAAAAAATAGACTGAGGGGTCATTCACAAAATACGTCGTACTTATTTCAGGAGAATAATACTTTCACAGATATCCTCCCCCTGAACGTATCACGTATTTCTGAATGACCCCTGATGGCTCTTTAAAAAATACGTTATGGAATTTCTTATACTCTTTCACCCCCATCCGGTAAATGTGACGTACGTGGCGTAATTTATGGACAGACCGCAATATATAAAATGCAAATGTTTAGATTATTTAATATTTTCTATTATCTTATCTATAAGAATGGTGTAGTAACGATATGTCTCGAAAATCTCATAATCATTGTTGTTGAAAACCTGATTGGCCGTTCAATATTCGAAATTATTTTATATCCTAAATTTGAAATTTTGAAAATTAAATCTATACAAATAATCCCTTTTAATAAGAAAAATCATGGAAAACATTGCGCGAATCGGAAAACACTTGTGCTTTTTAATACTATTGCGTGGTTAAACAAAAACTTTCAAATTATCTATAAGAAATTATTGAAAATATTATATACATTGGCACCTATGAGTCAAAAAATTCCTCCAAGTCTCAACATGTAGTAGTTATGGAGGGGGAAATAAAAACCAAAAAAGTAGTTTTTATCGTAAACGGATTGACCGATTTTGATGAGGAAAAAATATGTTATGTTTTATAGTGACACCCACCATTCTTTCCATGAATATTCCTTCAGATGTCCTCTTCAACATATATTTTTGTCAAATTTTTTGAAGTGGTGCAACATAGTGAAAAATAATAAAAATCATACTCGGGACACTGTGTAACTATGTACCTTTATGGTATACTGTACTGGCCAGCTATTTCTTTCAGAAACCACCCTTTTTCATCTGTCTTCCGTCAGCAAACGTTATTTTTCCACTCTGTATGATCTTTTCAACAGGATGACAAGACATATGTTGAACAATAGTGCTTTCCTCTTACTTACTTGGTGCGAGACATCTTCATTTGTTCGTAATTTTAATTCGAACATAATTTTTGTTCTAGCGCCATTTCACTTTGCGATATTCATTTGTTCGTTCTCTTGATTCCACTTAGTGCACTGTTTCACTCTACTTCAAAGACATCTATGATCTTACAATTTATTGTTATTTTATTATTATCGCAAGAGTCTCTTGTCATCTTCATTTTGTTTCCCGAACATAACTGTCGTTCTAGCGCCATTTCAGTTTGCAATATTCATTTGTTCGTTTTCGTGATTCTACTTAGTGCACTGTTTCACTTTACTGCAAAGACACCTATGATCTTACAATTCATTGTGATTTTACTATTATCGCAAGAATTTCTTGTCATCTTCATTTGTTTCCCGAACATAACTGTCGTTCTAGCGCCATTTCACTTTGCGATATTCATTTGTCGTATTCGTAGTTCTAATTAGTATCCGTACTTTTAAATACTACACTATTTTACTTTATTGCGAAGATTACTTCTGTGATCGTACACATCCTTGTGATTTTAATATTATCGCAAGAATAGTTTTTTGTTTTTTATTCTTTCTTCAATCGTAATTCTCATTCTTGTGTCACTGCACTCGTCAATTTTCATTTGTTTTTGTGCGATATTTTCGTTCATGTACTGTCTTGTTCCTGACTTTTGTTTATGTGCTGTCTTAATCTGTTGAAAAGTGAACTTTTTTAGTTTGATACTTATGAAGATCTTATTACTCAAATATGGCTCCATCACTGGATAAGCTTATGTGTGCTGGCTGTGATGTAATTTTGAGAAAAACGAGGGGTAAAAAAAAGTTAGTGAATACTACGGATGAAGCGAAAGCTTTTTCCTCCTATCTTGAACGAGTAATAGTTGTAGGTGACATTTTATGTTCTAAATGTCGACTCACTGTTTATATAAAAGATAATTCTGACAAAAACCTTGATTTTGAAACTGAAACAGATCTTTCTGCTTTTGAATCAACGTCTAATGACCCAACATTTGAAGTAAAATTAAAATCAAATCAAGCGGATTCTGAGATTTAATATATAGAAATTCCGATGCAGAGGTCTGTTGCTACCCAAAAATGCTGCTGTTTTTGTTTTTCTTCCGATAATATAACTGTAATTCCTGTAGAAGCCCGTACGCAATGTTATATTGAGAACAAAATTTTCATTCCGCCTGGAAATCGATGCTGTAAAACTCATCTGATAAAAAATCGAATTTACGAGGAAGATCTTAAGCTTTTGAAAACGCATTCCAACACAACAAGGCTCACCGTGTCAGAATTATCTAAAGTGATGGAAACTCTCTCCATCAAATGTGATTCCACATTGCTTGACAAAATCGGTGAATTCAGCCTTTCAGAAAATCAAGTGCAAGTTTTCACTGGTTTATCTTGGGAAAATCTTCTGGAGATAAAGGAAATAATGACTTCGATGCGAAATAGTCAATCTCGATCTGTGATCCAAGCTCTCGTTGTATTTTCTTCAAACTACGTACGGGAAATTCAGATAAAATCTTAGCTTCTATACTGAATATAGAAAATGAGCATATAATTACAGACTATTCTGCAAGTGTGGTTAAGTCTTTTGAAAATGACGTTCTACCAGGTCGTTTTGGTTTGAATTCTTTTGATAGAGCTAACCTCATTCAAAATCATACGACGGAAATTGCAAAGACTTTATTTGACGCTCATAATCACTTACTATTGATTTGTGATGGTACATATGCGCGACATCAGAAAAGTACAAATAATGAATATCTAAGAAAGTCTTTCTCTGGACAAAAGAAAGTTCCCCTTTGCAAGCCTTTTACCATTTGTACGACTGATGGATATGTAGTGGATATGCTTGGACCGTACCTTGCAAATCACAATGATGCAGAAATCTTGAAAACCATTATTGAAGATGCAAATGGCTTATGCAAATTCTTGGAAAAAGATGATGTCTTTGTACTTGATCGAGGCTTTCGAGATGTAAAAAAAGATTTGGAAGATAAAAATTTCAAAGTATTGATGCCCGCATTGAAAGGTAAAAGAAAGCAACTGACAGCAGCTGAGTCCATCCAGTCCCGTTTTGTGACCAAAATTCGTTGGGCAGTAGAAGCTGTTCATGGTATTCTTAAACAGAAGTATCGGCTTTTGGATCATAAAATAGACAACAAGCTAATACTGAAAGTTTGTATCTTTTTTAGAATTGCATCATTTCTTAATAATACTTATGGTGAAGGGCTGCAATCTGACGTAGAAGCTAGAGATGAAATATTGGAAAGAGTGCATGTTCGAAAAGATGTGCAAAATACACTAGCTACTGAGGCAGAGGAAAAAGCGTGGATTCGACAAAAAAACTCCCTTTCAAGCATTCACTTCAGAAGAAATACTAGATTTTCCAGAAATGACAGAAAGAGATTTAGTGGTCTTTTTCACTGGATCATATCAGCTTTCTCAAGCTGTATCTTATTTGGCAGAAATGTTAGATATGGATGGAACACTGGTTCTTGAGTATGCGAAAGAAGAAACCAATGTGCTTAAATTCAAGGTCCAATCACGACACATTTCTCGAACATCATACAGATGTTTTATTAGGTACAAGCCTAATAGTGTTGGAGTTTCAGGCGTAACACACTATACATGTGAGTGTGCTAATGGCAGGCGAACTGTTGGCTGCTGTTCACACATTGCTGCCATCGTGTATTACCTGTCACATGCAAGGTATTTATCAAGGATTATTCAACCAGCTCAAATACTCAGCGATGTAAATTGATACATGCGGGGGCAGATTTTACATGCTTACCCGACTAGGCCCAAATAGAAATGTTAGGTTGTATTAGTTTTTTTTCAACCGGAAATTAGCATTCTTGAACAAAAATCATCCTCAATTCCAATTTTCAACAATTTCAGGTTATGTAGCGTTTTACATCGGAAATAGGTATTTTTAATCAAAAATTATTATTAGATTTCAAAGATTACATTTTTTTCAATAATTTACGTTTTTCGATTTTATCAGCGGTTTTTGAACTGAAAATTGACATTTTTGAACAAAAATCATTACATTTTAAAAGTTCATCGTTTTTTAACAATTTTAGCCTACGTTAGAGTTTCACACAAAAAATTGGTAGTTTAATACAAAAATGATATAGGTTGAACAAGATTTGCAATTTGTGATCATTTGCGGGTTATATTAATGTTGTTCGCAGATTATTTACAATTTTTCAACAAACTTATGTCATATTGGACTGTTTGATCTAAATTTGGTATTTTTAAACATATATCATCAGATGTTAATCCAATTATTTTTGTTTAAAATAATACATTTTACAAACTTGTACCATTTCGGATTGTGTTAGTGTTTTTTTTTCATCGAAAATTAAAATTTTAATTAGAAAATCATCAGCTCTCAAAGAAGAATTATAATTTTTGAATAATTGTAGGTACAGTTGACGTTTTACAATGGAAATATGTGTTTTAAAACAAAACTAATTATAATTTGAATAAGAATTTTTAAACTCGTTGAACAATCTTGCACTAGGTTAGGGGTTTTCGTTAAATATCGTGTTTTTCAACCCTAGTCAGGTCCATTTATTTTTTCATACCATTAAGGAGCTTGTGGGGCTTATATGACCCGTATGCGTCAGTCTGTACTAAATCCTATCAATTAGCAGTAAAATTACTTTAATATAGATGAATCTCTTCCTTTCTTGATAGAGAAGAGAATGACCTACATTAAACTTGATTTATTTAATCTTAAATGAGTAATAATAATTGTTTAAACAAAAACAAATTGCAGAAAAAAACGGGCATTTTTTAAAATTATTTGATTAGAGAATTTAAAAAGGGTTTTGAAGAGAACTTTTCGTACCATGAAGCTAAAATGGCCACTGTTTTCTTCTTTAAAAAAAGTATAATTATATTCGAGTTTGAATTTAAAAAATTTGGAAAAACTTAAATGTCATAAAAGTGAAAGGAAAGTCAATTAAATTATTTTTTTAAAGTACAAATATTAATGTTTTTATTCATTAATGAAAGAGTAATCGTAAACAACATTTTCAGTACAAAAATCACCTCCCTTAATTATCAGGGATGCAATATTCACAGAGAGTCCGATGCTCCTCGCATATATAGGTCGGTGGCATGTTTGACAGAATACTTTCACTTTTTTGTCCAGAGGCCTTGGACAGAAAGTGCACCTTGCCCATAAGATTCTAAAATCATGCATGCACATATTTTCTAAAACTCAATACTGTACGATTATTGTAATACAATGCTTTTAGACAAAAAAAATGAAATGTACTCTACTCTACACTGGACTGAATAGGTTCCACTTCCAGAAAGTGAAAATAAATTATGTATAAGGTCTCGACACAAAAACGTCGTCTATAATTTCGGGAGAGTACTTTTCTTTGCTCTGATTTCCATTTGACGTACTCCAATCCCCCAAGGGCCCGGTCAAAGGGTTATTAAAAAAAATATAGATTTTAAAGAATATTTACATCTTTTCAACAATTTAAGGTTATATTGGCGTTTTACATAGGAAATCAGTATTTTGAAAAAAATATCATTGAACTTCAAAAAAAGATAAATTTTTTTGTACTAATATACATAGGCTAAGCTAGCGCTGGTTCTCACCAAAAATATCGATATGGATTTCAAAGAAGATTTACAATTTTTGAACATTGGATTTCAAAGATTAAAAATATTTGAATAATTTTAGGTTATGGTCGCAATTTTTAGCGGAATTCGGTATAGATTTTAAGGAAAATTTACAATTTTGGAAAAGTTTTAGGTTATGTTAACATTTTTCACAGTCAATCGGTCATTTAAAACAAAAACATTAGATTTCAAAGAATATTTACAATATAAGAACAGTATTAGTATCGGACGGAAATCTCGATATCCTTGGAATGTCCCAAAGATATCTCAGAATATGCTGAGGATATCCCATTATTGTCCCAATTTTTATAGCTCGGGATATCTTAAATTCCATAATTCGGGACATCCTAGGATATTCTTACGATGTCCCATATTTAAAATGCAGGATATGCCAAGTATGTCCCCAAGATATCCTAATTATATAATTTTTTATAATCCTGGAAATTCATATATGTACCCTTTGCAAATAATGTATACTCTGTGTGCTCTAAATAAACAAACTCATCATTATTTCACAAAAAATATTTTTCCGGAGCTAAAAATAAGTATCAAAGATAGTATGTAGAGCCCGCTTCATAAACTTTTCAGTCTTGTCTTTTTCAACACTTGTAAATTGTTGTTGACCGTATTGGTCGTTTTACTATATTTGCAAAATTGTTTTAAGTGTCATAATTTTGAGATGATTATTTGTTTATTCCGTGTTTAAATGCATATATATTTATATATATTTATCATGAAAAAGATAAACAAATTTTACATAAGTATATCAATTTCAATGAATTCATGCATGCAAGCTGAAGGTTTCAAAAGATCAGAAGTTTCGGCTTTTTCTACATTACAGTCAACTTAACCTCAAAAGTGCACAAAATGTATAAATGTATAGTTTAACGAGTTCAATCGGTTTTACAATGGAAATCAAATCATTAGTAACAAAAGTAATGAACAAAAATTTTCATTCCTTAAAATGAAAAATAAAAGCAATTGTTTAAAACAGAAATAGTCATCGCTGAACAGTGGATGGAAGATTTGCTTTTGAAATAGTAATGTAAAGAAAATTTAAATAGGTAATAATAAAAAGTTGATGTAAAACATGAAAAAATAAATAAATTGAATGGACATCAAAAACTGTATCAAATTTTTCATGCGTTTTAACCATTGCTACAGATATCCGCGGATACATATCTAACCTCCAACGAGCTTCCACACTGAAAAAAAAATTTACTTGATTCAAGGAAATGCGTTTCTTTGTTTTTTTTTCTTTCGACCAAGGAATTGTTTACTTCAGTTAAGTTAATATTGTTTAGATGCAAAAGATTCACGCATTAATTCAAGGAAATGATTTCTTTGTGTGAAATTTCTTTAATATGAGTAAATATTTCTTCGCATTAAATACGAAAAATATCAAGACAAAGAAATGATTTCCTAGAAGGTAGGAATCTAAGTTTATTGAATACGTTTTAGGCGCCTGAAGAACTCCTTCTTTAGTCCAATGAAATCGATTCCTTGAAATGGATAAATGTGTTTTAGAATCGAATAACTCATACATCATTGGAGCAATTAGTTCATTTTTTTTAGTCAAGAAAATATTCACTCAAGATAAATGAATTTTCATTCAATTGAAGAAATATTTATTTCATGCTAAGAACTGTCAAAACCATAATAATAAAACAGTTATCTAAATTTAAAAAATATTCTTTCACGATAAATCGATATTCGTTCAATTGAAAAAAAAAATTATTTAACACTATAAGTTGATATAATTGTTGCAACGAAATAATGACTTAAATTGAAGAAATACTTATTCAAGATAAATGAATATTCATTCAATTAAATAAATATTTATTGCATTCTAACAATTATTGTAATCAACACAATGCAAGTATTATTTAAATTTAAAAAATATTCTTTTAATATAAAGGTATATTCACTAAACTGAACAAAACATTTATTCCATGCCAGAAGTCGACATAATCATCGCAAAGAAATATTTATTTGATTCAATGAGTTCGATTCTTTGAATTGATTCGGACGCATTTGAATCAATTAATTGTGCATATTTGAATCAAGTCCTTAAGTTTATTCAAATCAAAGCAATAATGATTTAATTCAAAATAATATTAATTAAATTAAAAATATATTTATTTGTTACAAAGAGTTCATGCATTTATACCAATGAAGCATTTATTTAGATGAACAAGGTATTGTGTTAGCATACATATTTATTTCTTCATTTGAAGGGAATGTTTGATTTGCTTACTAGAATTAAATTATTCATAACAAATAAACATTTTTTCCAACGAAGTAATTATTTTTTCAAATCAAACATTCAATAATTTGGCATAATTTGTTTCAATTGAATACTTCTTTAGATCAAAGAAATCTGTTGTTAAATTCAATATCCATGTTTTTGATTTGAAGAAATATTTCTTTGGCATTTATGGCGAGAGCTAAATACGGCTTTCCGCCTTATAATTTCCATGTTGCGACAGCGTAGTGGTCATCGTTGTGGATTTGACACTCGACGGACCCAAGTTCGATTCCTGCTGGAGGTGGATTTTTCATCGAATTTTTCTGTTTCAGGTTCATCAAGATTGTAAAATATATTCGTGATGCGTTGTTTAAATTAAATATGTATAATAATAACAATGTTAATTATAATTTAGGCTGAAAGAATCCATTTGTTTATTTAGGAAAATATGTACTACAGTTGAAGTACGAACTACTTTATTGCACTCGCGCATGGTTTAGGCCAAAGAAATATTTGTTTGAATCAGTGAGATATTATTTTGCTTCAAATACTTAAAAATTTGATGCGAAAAAATAGTTTTGTGAGCCTATAAAATATTTGCTTGACTTTAAAATATGTTTCTTTCCATCAATTCACATATTCTCATCTCAAAGAAATATTCATTCCCATTCATGGCACATTCATTTGGAACAATGAGTCATTTATTTGGTTTAAAATTAATATTTTTGTCTTTGATTAATATTTCTTTGATTTAAAGAAATATTTCCATCCGATCAATAGGTCGTATTTTTGAATTACAGTACGCTTCATTGAAACAAAAAATCAAATCTGTCAATTAAAAAAACGTTTATTTTATCCGATCGACAATACTTTCAATTAAGGAAATATTTCTTAGAATTGAAATTGTATTCGATCATATCAACTGACTGATTTTTAAATCCAAATATCTAATTTCATTCAGTTAAAGACATCGTCCATTCGCTCAAATAATATTTCAGAGGCTGAAGCAATTATTTATTTGCTTCAATAATTTCTTATTTTTCATACAATTAAACGATTTCTTTGAATTGAAGAAATACATGATTGGACGTATTCAGTACGACCATTTCTTTGAATCAAAGAAATTTTTTTTGATTCAAAAACTTTTTTTTTTCAGTGCATAGATATACCTCTTACATGGTAAATGTAAATTAATAATTTCTTAAAAGCAATGAAATTGTTGTTCTTATATATTCCTATTTATTTCTTGAATGGAAATCCACTAGTAACATATTAGAATATCAGCAGGATTTTTTATTTTAATATCGGGATATTCGTGGGACATTTTACTATAGTATTGGGTTATCATGTGGACATTCCGTACGGGATATCGTCAGGATATCCTGTCACGATATCCTCAGGAGCGGAAATCTCGATATCCCTGGAATATGCTACCGATATCCCGGGAGATTTATGGGACATTTTTCAGGATATCACATATCCTGGCGGGATATCCTAGGGATATGCTAAGGATATCATTTTGTTGTGAGGGGTAGTATAAGTAGATCAATGGAAGCCATAATGGTTACCATGTAGTACAAGTCAATTTGACTCAGGCGCGAGGGCAATAATAAGTGTAGGCAGTTTAAAAAAAAGTGATGAATGATTCCAAGCAATTCCAAGCAAATTATTTGAAGTTAGCCTTATTCTGAATCAAGTAGTACAAGTTCGTTTTATTCAGGCGTTCGTTACACTAAGTAGTGTGGACAATTTAAGGGTAGTCGTAAATGAATCCAAGTAGTATAAATAATTTAAATTCACTCATATTAGGTATGTACAGTGCCTTGCCATATCATTAGGCCAAAGATAACAAATTTCATTTTTCACATTATTTTTGTCATTTATTGTTAGTACTTTGAGCGTATTTGTCTTTTTAAACTCCTATTTCGCTAGATTCGCCAGTTTCGCCAGACGTATTAGCACGTTTTTAGCTGAAAAAGATGTAACCGTTCTCGACTGGCCGGTAAATTCTCTAGATTAAAAACTGTATAAACGGTATGCCTCGTCGCATTGAAGCTGTATTATCTGCTAAAGGTTGCCAGACGAAATACTTATTAGTAGGCCAAAGCTAGAAAATTACTTTTTTGTCATTTTAACTACGATACACATTGATATTGAGACATTTTTTTGTGAAATCTTCGAAAAGTATATTATTGATGATAAATTTTATTTAAAAAATGATTATTCACATTGAACTAAGGCATTTTTACAATAAAAAACGACTTTAAACTAGAATAAGTATTTAATATGGTCACCTTTAGCAGATAATGCAGCTTCAATGCGACGAGGCATGCTGTTCAAACAGTTTAACATTTTTTTCTTCATCTGTGGACGATGTTCTCAAATATGATTGAGTACCTGAATTAGCTCTTGCTTGGTTGTGGGAGCGTGCTTGCTGACTTCTGATTCATGATGTCCCAAACGCTCTGGATGGGATTCATATCTGGAGAGTTTCCGGGCCAATCGAAACGGTGACTTTTTTCCTCAGCTAACAACGTGCTAATTTGTCTGGCGAATCTGGCGAATCTATCGAACTAGAGTTTGAGGATACAAGGACGCTGAAGGTGCTTACAATAAATGACACAAATAATGTGAACACTGTGGTCTTTTAGCTTTGGCATAATAATATGGCAAGGCACTGTATGAAGTAGTAGAAAGCAATTTAAGTCAGGCATGTGTGTCAACATGCGGTGTAAACAATTTCAAGAGAGCCATAAGGGGCCATTCATTATTTACGTGAGGCCATTTTGGGGCAAAGTGGGCAGTTCAAACCATATCGTACATAAGTTATCTCTTTCTGATTATTTAAAAAAATATGCTATCTGAAACTTTTTTTTGGCTGTTGAAATTACCTACCTCGAAAGGGAAATGGCTTAATGGCATAATAAGAATATACCCACATTATATCACATAAATTTTTTTTAACCTTTCATGAAACCTCGTAGAATCCCTGGAAATTAAACATTTTTAAATCATGTAAAAATTTCATGAAATCCTTTGAATTCCATGGATATTGTACATATTCTTGTGAAATCCCTTTATAAAGCTTGAACTCCCTGAAAACTTTTTGAAATCCTTTAAAGACTGTAGAAATCTATTGAAATTCTTCGAGACTCCGTAAAATCTTTTGAAATCCTTAAAGTAGCTTGAAATCTTCAAGAACCCATAAAAATCCCTTCAAATCTCTAAAATTTGGTTAAATTCCTTGAAATTTCATGAAATATTTCGAAATATTACGAGATCCCTTGAAATCCTTTGAAAGGGTAAATTCGGGAAAGCATGGCAAATCGGCCCCGCTCATATCAGACTGAAATTTATGTCAAATGTTCACCCTAAGGTAGCAAAAAACTACAAAGAATTTTAATATTCAAATTGCATTTTCTTGGAAGTCATGGAAGGGAAAAGAAAGAAAAAGTGATTTTTTCTCGAAAACCGCTTGACCGACTTTTATGAAAAAATATATGTTGTGAAGACCGATAAGACAATTAATAAAAAAATTCAAGATAATTTTATGGCCAAAGTAACAGGTAAAAAAATGTTTGAATTTTTTGAGATTTTTTTAAGGTGATTTTTTTGACGTGCGACAACCATCTTTTCACAAAGAAATCTCTACATTCCCTAGATTAACATATTTTTCCCCTGAAGTGAGCGGTGTGGGGCGCCATAGTTATACAAAAAATAAGAAATAATTTTTGTATTACGATATGGAAACCTTACATGACAAATGCATTACCAGATGCTGTGAAAGATAGTAAAAAGTCAGAAAACAATTAACAGCAAAAAGAAGAGGATATATTTAGAAAATGATAGTCTACCTGTTTTTGCAATTGGTCTAATTGTTGCCGAGAGTCGGGTTAAAAATGTACGTTTTTTATTTAAACAGATAACAAAATTCTAAGACATTACAAAACATACAAAACATTGCAATCTCATTTTAATGAGTGTGGTACCAAAGACCAATCATATCATTGAGAGGAACAGGATTATATTAAGCCTTATCCTCTATTTAAATGAAACTCAGATACAACTAATAGTCCAGACGCCATACCCAATCCTGTCGGATCGTCTATATCGCTGCAATATTTTTAATGATTCTTATGCAGAATGATCTCCTAATTCCGAATCTGGTACGTCTTCGGCAGATTGTGCGTTCTCGAGATATTCGCAATATTTCCGATGAATATTTATTGAACAAAAGCAACTAATAGGCGAAAAAATTGGGAAGAAATTCGGTTTGCAATATCTTCAAAAATATCATCTGAAAGAGGAATATTTTTTTCAGTTCTGAAAATACCGGCTAAAATATACATTTTTTATAATAAACACTATTTCTCTATGTTAATAATTTTCTAGAAAAATTGACTTTTATTGGAGGACATTCTGCGGTGTGATAATAAATAGTCATTTCTCTTGAATCAAATACATGTTAGAGATAACATTTTTGCACAAATATATGGTTGACGCTCCGAGACACCAAGTTCCTTTAAAATTATGGTAAAATTGTTTAAAATTAGGCAACGAGGAATGAATAATTAATTACGGGTTTTCAAATACGAATAACTTAACAATAAAAAGTCATAAATGTTTCAAATTTAGCATGCTGATTCTCTAAAGTACCGCTAAAACAATGGTGTGAATAAGAAATTGTTTATACAAAAGTATTAACCTATAGAAGGCTTCAAAGTCCAATTACACTGCCTTGTAAATTTTAATTTTTTGATGCGAATAAGATGGGACATAGTGTTTCCGAATGGATTTTTCGTGCTGAACATGAATCTGAGTTCAAAAACTTCCCATCACGTCAGATTCTTGAGAAAATAGGGGTTAAAACTCCTAAAAACGGCGTTTTTAGCCATTTTTGAAAAATTGTAGAGCTGAACCATGACGTGCTACAAACTTCGCTAATATTAGAAATTAAAGGCTGAAACAAGCCCTTTCAAATGAGCCGTATGCCAAATTATCGCATTCGCCCTTAGAGCGGGGGGAGGGGGGGGGGTGTTTTTGTCTAGGGGTGGAAGAAGAAAATGGAAACAGAATTTCAAAATTACAAAAAATCGTCCGCCATATTGGATCCGCCATTTTGGATTTTTTAAATGTAACTGCATATTCGTAATCAGCGACCCTTAAAGCGCCCGAGTAACAAGTTTCAAGCGAATACGATCAAATTTTAAAAAAATGGTCCGCCATTTTGAATTTTTAAAACCTAACTGCATATTCATAATCAGCGACTCTTAAAAACTTTAAAGGCAGTGCACATTTTATTATGCCTGGGCGTGGGTGTAAGTATGTTAAAATCCTTTCTGTTTTCATTTTGTTCCTCCACCCCTAGACTTATTTATCAGATGAAAATTATGAAATAATTTTTGCATGTACTTTATTATTTATATTCAGTCTTAACATATGTTGTAATTCATGAGTTTCTTTATTAGAAATTGTTTCATTCGTTCTTGATGAGTCAGTATTAAGTTACATATCGTGGCAGTATGTATAGTAATATCTATAAATTATTTATCATTCACTTACTATATTTTTTTGCAACGGCAGTTATTGAATTATAATGTAACATTTTTCATTGGAAACTGTCTCAATTGAAGTAGTTACACAAGCAGCTAGTAGTTACTCCGAACCTAAAAAATGGCTTAGTTCCCATAAAGCTGATAGGATGCCTTTCTTCGATTAGCAGAATCTTTTTAAAAATATTGGGAAGAATGAAAAAGGTGGGGGTTTTCAGGAAATCCTTTTTTTCTCTTCAAATTTTGAAAACATGAAAAAAAATTTTTCTGGAAAAATTCAACTTTCTTATTCTTCCAAATATTTTAGAAAATTTGCTGATAATAGAAGAAAGGCGTCCTATCAGCTCGATGCGGGCTAAACAGTTTTTCGACCGGGAGAATTTTTATTCCAAAAAATATCATTTTTGAATTTTTCTTGTCAATGATGCAAGATATCTCAAAAGGGGTTGAGGTACTTTCAAGATCTCTTTCTTACGAAAGTAAAAATTCCACCAAAAATTGGCGAAAAATATAAGTGTTGACAATTTAAGAAAATCTGCTTTTAATATTTTCAGAAAAACCGACGCCATTTTTTTATTTTTTAATCTTCTTTGAATTTTTCGATGGATTATAAAACAAGATAATGAACGATATAAAAATCAAAAGAGCGGACGATGAATATCTCAAGTTGGTCAAAAGTTATACAGGATTAAGAGAATAATTTCGAGTTTTTTGATAAACAAAGCACAAAATTCAAAGACGCATAATTTCGTAGACACTTTTTTGTTCAAATTGTAAAAATACATATTGCCTGAAATAAAATGAAATTTTGAAAGCAAGGTCCTTAATCTTTAAAAAATCTAAAAAAAGTTCCTATAATAATTGCCCATATTTTGCAACATTTTTTTTTAGTTATTAGAAAAAACAATAATTTTGGAAAATTTTGCAAAAATAAATCGATAGAAGATTAAAGTCTTTATATTCAATGATATTAACACTGAAAAATCGTGAAAAAGCAATATCGCATACGTATTTCAAGAGCCAAAAAAGAGGAAGAACTTTGCTATCTAATTTTTTTGTACCTAACGCATTTTTTATAACATATGAATACTTTTAATTTTCCGAAAAATCGCCGCCATTTAATTAATTTTCAAGACTTTTTACATTTTCCGAGGGATTTCAAAAGAGTGCGACATTCCAGAGTAGAAGAAAAAAAGAGTTAAATATCTCAATTATTTGGAGAAATACATAATTTTGCAATAAATTTCCCATTTATTTATTTTTTTATTTTTTCATAAAATGTTTGGAACTTTTTCTATAACGTTTCTTAATGCTAAAAGGAACCTTCACCTTCTTGCTTTCGTAACAAATGAAAAAAATAAAAATAATTTTGACCCCTATTTAATTTTATTCTGATTCTACAATGTCTTTAGTTTTGCAAGGTAATAAAAGAAAATTATTTTTGTAGAAATTAAATGATTTCTTATTTCTTATAACAGCAAACTAGCTTTACGATGCCGAATGGCCCCATGAACCCTTCTGCTAGCATTTTGTATATCTACGCCTATGGAATCCGAATCAGCCGTCCAGATGCGTGCTTCCGAATTTACGATGCCACTTATCAAGCCCATTGTCAAATTCTTAAAAAAAGGAACGTTGATAATTATTGAACAAATACAAATTAAGAAAATGGAATTCCATGACTGAATTTTAAATAATCTCCAAAATTGTTTAAGCTTCGTCCCAACTTCCCACTTCATTTAGGACTGTAGATAGATAATTGGACTTTGAAGCCTTCTATAGGTTAATATTTTTGTATAAATAATTTCTTATTTACACCATTGTTTTAGTGGTACTATAGAGAATAAGCATGCTAAATCTGGAACATTTATAACTTTTTGTTGAAAAGTTATTCGTATTTTAAAACCCGTAATTAATTATTCATGCCTCGTTGCCTAACTTTTTAACAATTTTACCATAATTTTAGAGGAATTTGGTGTCTCGGAGCGGCAACCATATATTTGTGCAAAAATGTTGTCTATAACATGTATTTGCTTAAAAAAAAATGACTAATTATTATCACACCGCAGAATTTCCTCCAATAAAATTCCATTTTGCTAAGAAATTATCAACTTAAGAGAAATAGTGTTTATTATAAAAAATGTGTACTTAAGTTGTTATTTTCAGAACGCAGAAAATATTCATCTTTTAGATGATATTTTTGAAGATATTGCAAACATAATCTTTTTTAAATTTTTCCGCCTATTAGTTGCTTTTGTGCAATAAATATTCGTCAGAGAGCAAATATGCTCAGACAGTTTTTGTTCGTCCTAGATTGATCTAATGAAATGCAAAAAATAAAATTGAAATACGTTCAATGGAAAAGCGTTAATCGGGAGTAATTAAAAAATTGATTAATTGCGAATATTTCGAGAACGCACAATCTGCCGAAGACGTACCACACAGATTCGGAATCAGGAGATCATTCTGCATAAGAATCATTAAAAATATTGCGGCGACATAGACGATCCGACAGGATTGGGTATGGCGTCTTGACTATAACGCTTTCAGCGCGTTAGTTGCATCAGATTGCGTCATCCGCGGTGAAGGCAATTCTCCGAAACCGTGCGTAATTCCAAGTTCCACTGTATTCATTGTTTGTGGCAAATACATGCCAGTAGTTCAGTCATGTTATTATCACCAACACAGTATTAAATCGACGGAATATCAAAACTTTGGAAACAAATGACAACTACATTGTGAAAAAAGTGAAAGCCGCTCATAGTGCAACATTGATTTTCTTTGCGCTTGCGTCGGAACAGCGGGATCATTGGTTGCAATTGGCGCGAAATCAAAAATGAGTGATTAAAACAATTTTCGTCATTAAAATGAATTATTATTACAAATTGCAGAAGAATGCGCGCCAATTGCGACCAAAGAGCCCGCTGTCCAGGCGCAAGCGCATGGGACGAAACGTTTTTTTTTCAAAAAACTGACAAAAGGATAATTTTTCAACATAAATGTATTTGGATATTATGTTTTACTTTTGAAAAGCTGGTTACTTATCGTGAAAAATACTTTTTTCCATATTTATTATACAAATAAAGGTTTGTCCCATGCGCTTGCGTCGGGGCAGCGGGCTCATTCGTCGCAGTTGGCGCGCATTTTTGTGCAATTTGTAATATTTATTTATTTAATTTCTGTTTAATAATTTTACGTATTCTCTTATTGTCACACGGCAAAAAAGTGCTGTAAATTTTCATTGACCGAGTCTGTGACTTTAGGACAGGTCTAAAAGTATTTGAAAATTTAAAAATATCGTATTGGCAAATTATGCAAATAGTGTTTGAAGAAATATAAGACTTCTTAAAATGCGTCCAGCATAGTCAATGAATCACTCCTAGACTCCATCAACAAAATAGCAGACAAATTTGTAAGCCGTTCAACACTCCAATATTAAATTCTGGAAGGCATTCAAGGAAGGGTTCATAGACTGGTATGCTAGAAATTTATGCTAATAAAAAAAATCTTTTTTAAATTTATAATATTATTATCTTTAACTTATATATTTATTTTAACATAATAACACACACAATTACTACTTATATTAATCGCACGCTTTTTACGCTCTGAAAAATCGGACGCATGCTGCGGGGATTAGAACTACCTATGGGTAGTTATTGTCCTGTCTAGAGTATAGATAATCTACACAGGACACTAACGCAACTCATTCCTAACCGTTCAAGCCCCTCGGCTAATCATTCGCGCTGAAAACAAGGTAAAAAATCTTGGCGTTGTGCTACAGCTGAAAACTGCATGGCCGCGTAAAAAGAATGTGAGTGAGGGCTGCGAATTAGACAACTTGCTGCAAGACTGACTTTGCATAATAAAGCAAAAACATTTTTTAAACAATTTTTGTTTAAATAATTTGAAAATATAATTTTGTGCGGAAATTGATTTTTTGACTAAGGGATGATTTTAGGTAAAAAAATATGTTTTTTATTTATTTAAACTAAAATTGTTTATATAATTTTTTCAAATTTGTGAGATACAACATACGGAGAGATAATTAAGTAACAAATATCAGTTTGAAGCATTTCAACCCTTCAATTTTATGCTTCGGGGAGTGATTCATTCATTCGCTTTAAAGTGCGAGTCTGCCTTCTATAATCGTACACACGTGACATTCGTGACGTGTCGCGGCTATCAACTAAACATAAAATAGAAAGGGAGAAGCTATTGGTACATTGTATATGCACATGTATAGACGGTCGGGGATCGCGTATACCCTGTGCAATATATCCTTTCTGCAGAAATTAAACGCAAAATTCAGCATATAAAAGTATCAGTGACGCTCACTGGGAACCGAAGCAGATAATCCCATTACTCATCCATAAAATGTAACGTGCGTGATTCAATTATTAATGCTTTTAGTATATTCCGCTATTTCACGATCTATAAATTATTTCCCTGCAACATCTAGCTTGACGTTACGTAATTACATATATTCATTACATGAGGTTAATATTTATCCATTAAACAGAATATATGATTATCTTTTAAGTCTTTGTCATATAAAAGGACTTTCAGCGTTTTATGAAAAATAAGAGAGATTTAAGAGCTTGCAGTTATGTGATACGAGAACGTGGAGTTGTGACATTCTTGCTTGGACGATAAATCTTTAAACCTCTTAAACCTGCGAGCAAAAAATTTGGAGTCGACTTTTCATAGCTTCAAGCTGTGTAGAAAATTTATTAGTTCGGTGTAAATAAGAAAACAACGGTTTTTGAATTCAAACAAGTTTGAGCTTTGAAAAATCTCATGCTCTTTTGGTAATTCCGGGAAATCGAACAAATTTCAGATTCTGGCACTGAAGCAAAATAATCAATAGAAGTTATTGGTACAGAGAGTAATAAATAATATAGTAATTGGTTACTGTATGCAAAACAGATTCAAAATGATTTTATGGAACTTTAAGTGCTTAGACACAATTTTATGAACTTTATGTGAACTGCTTGAGACTTTATTACACTTTACTAGACTTGAAATGATTTTCATAAACTTTATGAGCCTTTAATGAAATTTGTGAGATCTTAACTGCCGCAAACATGAAATAAAATTTGTTTTCTAAAATAAAAGGGAATCTAGAAAAATTCTGCGATATTTAAACTCAAGAAAGATACATGTCAATTCCACAAGAAGATATTTTAAAAATAGTGAAGATTAAGATATGTTTATGATTCAATTTTTTTAAATTCTTATTTGAAATGTTCTCTAATAGACAATGTTGTTTGTCATTTTGAAATAGAGGAAATCTTTTCTTTTCATGCAGTCAGAGCTTAAGATTGTTACAAAAAATTTAAAAAATTGAGAAAAGCTTAATTTGTTTAAATATTTCAAACCAATACAGATTGCATTTTTTCTAATGCTACTATAAAAACTTTATAATTATTGGTTTGAATGATTTTATAAATATAAGGATTTGTTATACGCGACTCGCATAGAGCGAGACTTTTTTATTGGTAGAT
>CAKNYM010053600.1:165682-208147 GCA_932195095.1 Andricus curvator | reverse complement strand
TTCTTACTACTTCCAACAAATCCCACCTAAAAGTAAGGAGCGTATCAGATTATTAAAATTATTAATGTTTTGTCTTTGTTTTTTGTTCATACTCTGGCTGCTTAAGGGATTATAATTCATAAAATATATTTTTATTATTCTGTAGTAAACTATATTTAAAAAAGCTGTAAATTCCTTATCACTCAATTCTCAACCTCAGCGCTTTGAAGTTTGAAGTTTTATTAATTGTAAAATAATCAATGTTTTGAATTTGAAATTGTCCAAATTTTAACATCTAGATGGAAAATTATTGAAGTTATCATGAATGCAAATTTAAAAGTATGAAATTTTAAACAAAAATTTTTTTAGATATAAATTTCTGATTTTATACACTCGAAATTTTTCAATTTTTAATGCTGTATTGAATGGTCGCATTATTAAATTACAAGGTACAACTTGAGAATGGCGAATTTCGAAAATGTTTTCAATTAAAACTTGTTTCATTTGAAGAATTTTCTTGACTACATTAAAGAAAATAAAGTGTCACGATTTTTAAATTTGAAGTTAAATGATCGTAATTGATATTGCGGCTCACAAGTTTGAGAGCACCTAGGGCGCGCGACTGTTGGTCCTCGCGCTTCGCGCTCGGTCTTTGTATTTCCCCGAAATTTTTGCAAAGACCATTTAAAATTATAGGTCAAAGCATCAACAACTGTAATTTGGTGATTTCAAATTCTCTTTTGTTAAAGATCCTTCGGGCTTAAAAAACACATTCTCATCACGTGTCTCGTGCTTCGCACTCGATTTAGTCCAAAGTGCGAACTTTTCTACATTGACTTCAACTCTATTATATCAAATGTATATTACATTTATTTATGTACTTCGGCCTGGAATTGCTTATTCAGAACTTGCAAAATAAAGTACAAATTTTATTTATCATTTTTACTTTAATATTTGTTTTTTATTTTGCATTATATTTTATTCTCAGCTACCCTGCAAAATGTATCATTTCAATAAATTTATGTTATTACAATTCAAAATATCCGTTGGTAACGAAACATACGTATTTTCATTGACCTGGTATTATAATTAAAAAAAAAAAAAAACAGTCAAAAGCAATTTTGTAGAACCTTTAAAAAAGGATAATTTTGTTCTCTTGTCTATGTATTGTATCTTGCGATGTTTCGTGGGAAAGTTGAATTATTACGTTTCTCACTTTGATTTTCCATGCCTAAGACCATAAATATTGGCAGTAGAAGGCTAGCTTACGAATTTGACTTTTATTTTCGGACCACAAACCAGTGTGCAAAAGGAAATTCAAATCAGAAAATTCCTTCGAAAGTTATTGCGTCGTCAGACAACACACAGACAGATAGACATGTTGGTAAAAACTATTTTTTCTGACTCAGGGGGTTCTTAAAACATCGAGAATTGAAGGAAACTGGATAGGTCCAAAATCACATGAATCTAATACATTCCATCTAAATGATGAGAATGTAAAAATTGTTCATGTCGGAATTTTCGCAATTTGAAATTGTTATAGTCTGAAAATTGGGATTAAAAATAATATACTCATTTTATTTTAAATGTATTTTAAACTTGTGTAATTATGGAAGATGCAGTATAATCTGTGTTATTTGATTTATATACAACAAAAGTACTTGTGAATTCAAAATATAGAAGCCAAGCTAGCTGTGTTTAACTCCAGGATTTTTGTTGCTGACAGTCCTCAAATTTAGAAAAATGTATATTTTTCTTTACCTGCTGTAATATGGTATTCTGAGGAATTTTATAGTATTTCGATTCAACTAAATAGGTAATTGTTATTAAATTGCTTTCTTGTGTACTCCATACTGGAAAATTAAACACAAAATATAAGACTTTGAAAAATGTGGGGATAACGGCTACTTCCAGATACAACCAAAGGGACGCGAAATCGTAAGGAAGGTGAGGGGTGATTTGGAAGTCACTCCTTCGTTTTTTGCAGCCCATCTTCAATTTCATTTTGCCTCCTCCTTCACATTATTCTTTTCATTTTTAGGATAAGTTCTTTAAAACGGGCAGGGTTGATTTGGAACCCGCGCTCCTCGCCCTTTGTAATGCTCATCTACCAGTTACATTTCGCCCTCTTATTTCCTTCTTTTATTTTCGAAATACATATTTTAATTTTATTTTGAGGGGACCCTGTATAGAGCGATAAAGAACTCACACCTTCCTCTGTACAGCCCTCCACCCTAAGTTCTAATTCCCCCTCTATTTTATGTTTTTATTTCTGAGATACGTTTTTCATTTCACATTATCGAAAAGTTTCGATTTTCAGTTCAGAGGACGATAAGAGCAATATAACGGATTTGAACAAAATTGTCTTTATATTTTTAAACAGGGTTTCAATAAGGAAAAGTTATTTTCTGGAGCTCCTCCTCTTGATTTTTTATTGTGGAAAAGAAAAAAGATATCTAAAAAAAAGAATCAACACACAAATTTGAAAATGCCGCAATTCTAGACAACTTCTAATAAATATTTCGATTTGATAGAAATTCATTAATTAAAAAAAATGTTTTGTTTTTGACAAGGTGATTTATTAAGTGAATTTCAAGGTGAATTTTCCACATACTCTTAGATGATTCGTGCAGCAGTTAGCAGAGTGTGTTATAAGTTATATAACATTCACGCAGAACTTGCACTACATTTTCAACGATCTGCGTTGCAAGGTAGCTGTACAACTTATAAGACACAGGGCTTGATAAACGAGCCATAATTGCTTAAATTCCGATTATTGCGTCAAGGTTGCGGAAGTTATGACTCACAACTTCCAACTTTGATAATCTAAAGAGGAGTGCAGACTGGCACGAAATAGTACGTAGAGTCGAACTATTGGTGAAATTAATGAGTCTTACCAGTTTTCATATATAAGTGCACAAATTTTAATTGAATAGAAAAAGAACATTAAGAATTATTATTGCTTACCGCATTATTGATTCTATATGGTGGAGCTTCATGTGGTACAGGAAAATTAATTAATTCTGATTATTCATTAATTATTTATCCCGCAAAAAATAGCTGTGATGCAAAAAATTTGTCAAGTGCAACTACACAAATTTGTGAAATCAAAGTTGCTCATATAATTTGGGAAAAAATATTCATAATAAAATATATGAAGAAACTTTTTTTTATCCAGTACAGTATAGAAATTTCTGGAGTGAATTTTAAAAAGTCATTTTAGGCATTATTAACTTGGCGGGATTATATTATACCGGCAATCTCCCATAATATCGAATATTGCTTTTCAAAATTTATTTTAAAAACTTCTACAGGATAATTGATAAAAAAAATATAGTTACGCACAATTTATTTTATTTCAAATAATTACCTGATATACTAAATTTTAAAAGTAAATTGTTCCGATAATTTTCGTTAAAAATTAATTGAATTAATCAAAATGATTTATTTATTAATTCAATTTAATGGTCTCATACTATTCAATTAAAATTGGGCTTTTTCAATTTCAATTAAAAATGGAAAAGGTGGCTAGGTTTGCCGAACATAACCGATATTTAATTTTTTAAATATAAAAATATATTTTATTTTCCTGCCAACAAAATTACACCAAATTTAAATGGGAAGTCTGTCATAACATATTCTTCATAAATATTGCAACAGCTTTTGATATATTGTATAGTTTTTGAAATTTTTGCACTTGTTTCACCTCTAAATTTTCATTTTTTACACTAAATATGTTTTTTTTAAACTATTCAAGAAATCGAAAAGTGCACAATGTATTGAGAATCTGTTGCTACTAACTTTTCGGTCAAATTTGACACATCACACGGTTTCTAAAGCATTATCATAAAATTAGGCTTAAACTTATGTTTTAATGTTTGGTCAGTCAGCTACCAAATTTTATTCAAATCGGTTAAGAATTGCCCAGAAAATTCAAAAAAGGTACACAATATACGATTATTCCACACTGTGAAACGCCGATCCTTAAAAGTACGCCAAATTCGGGGTCGAGAGAGGGTGTTCAATAGAGCGTGAAACACCAGCAGCGTAGCGACAAAGGGACAGTGCGCGGTTGCGTATATTGTGTATACGTACCTTGTATCATTTTTCCAAAAAATTAGTTTTTTTTTTATTTCTAATGTTTTTTTTCGATTAAAACAAAAACTAAGCCTCTTATCAAGAAATGAATAATAACAAATTTATAGCTTTTTTCTGGGTGAATAACATTTGTTCATTAATTTTTTTCGTAGTTGGTGTGGGTTTTCCAAAAATGTAATTTTTCTAAATGTTATTTTTTACGATTGAAACAAAAACTACGCGTCCTATCAAAAATTGATTTATACAAAATTTGTAGCTCTTTTTGGGTTAACAACTTTCGTCTATTCATTTTTGTCGTAGCTTTTGTCTTTATTTTGTTTATACTCTTTCCCTTAACGGGTATGAAAGTATTTACATAAATATTACATTGTATTCTTCCAAACAAGCCTTATACTATTTTGCTAACTATTTGCTACATATCGTCATAAATTATTATTCTTATTTTAAATGCTTGCGACTTTGCCCTGAGCTTCTATTTCCTCTTCCCACTATCAATCTCGAAATTGAGCTCTATTTCGCAAAACTACTTCGTAAGTCGCCTCCATTAGGAGTCACTTTATGGCTTTTTTTCTACCCTGTGCAACTAGCTCTCTCTCTCTCTCATTCCTCCCCCTGACTATTTTTATTCAGAATCCACTTCACTCGTGTCCTTTACTTGATTGCGTTATTTTTCCAAAAAATTAATTTTTTAATTTTTAATGTTATTTTTTTTTACGATTAAAACAAAAAGTACGTATCCTATTAAAGAGTGACTCATAGATCATTTTTAAATCTTTTTTGGGTGCACAGTTTTTGTCTGTTCATATTTTTTCGTACCTTGCATAGTTTTACCGCAAAATGAAAATTTTTATTTTTCATTATTTTTTTTGGTGGTTAAAACCAGAACCGTTGGTGGAAAAATGCTGGTTAGCGAACTCGCTCTCTTTTTTTGGCCCCTAAAATTGTATGCCAAATTTCAATCTAATCTGATTAGTCTTTCGAAAGTTATCCGTTATACAGACGACAACGACAATGACGACAACAACGACAGACACCATCGTAAAACCTATTTTTTTTCAAATTCAGGGGACCTCAAAACTGGGAGATTTAAAGAAATCCGCAATAGTCACTTTTTCACATAAAACTATTACCTTCTCATTATGATGAGAATATAAAAAAACAGGTTAAACAACCACCGCAGGGTCCCACTAGGAGCAACCCTCCATGAAAGACCTCATTGAACCTGATAGAAAAAAAATCTATCAGAAATAATGCGGTCTTTGTCACGTAAATTCCAGAGTAAAACTCATAGATTTTTCTAATTTTAGCAGGTTCAGTAAGGAATTTCTAATAGTTAGTGAGATCTGAAAAATTATTTTTAATATTCCAGAAAGAACCCAGCTCTATTTGAGTCTGGAAATCCAAGTAGGTTCTGTTCATGTACAAACCTCATAAAAACCAATAGATTTGGGTAGTTAGTGAGATCTGAAAAATTAATTTTGGTATTCCAGATAGAAGCCAGCGCTATTTGAGCCTGGAAATTCAAGTAGGTTCTGTTTATGTAAAAACCCCATAAAAACCAACAGATGTGGGTACTTCACGAAATCTCAACAAATTTATTTTGGAATTCCAGACAGAAACCAGCACTTTTTCAGTTTGAAAATCACAATTGGTTACACAGTTATGTATAAAATCCCAACAGAAACCACTTCATTTTGCAATGGGAAATCCAGATTGGTTGCAGATATGTAAATTCCTCTTAGAAATCAGCAGATATTCTATCTGGCAATTTTTTTCCTAACAGGCAGCCAGATTGAAACTCTTTGAACCTTATAGATCCTCATACAAATTCTATCAGGTTCAATGAGGTCTTTCGTGGAGGGAACTGCAATCTATGAAAATAACACTGGCTCTCAATAGAACTGCGGTAAAGCATACCTATGGTTACGTCGTATTTTGTGACATCTACCAGAAATTATTTGTGAAAACAAACGAAAAGTGTTTAAGAAAACGAGCCCTTTTGAAACAATCAATAATTGAAAAAAAAAAAAATGAAAAATTAAAAAGAAAACTTATTCATTCATGATTACTATTGCAACAAATTTTTTTCAGAACGCAATAATAAAAATGGCGTGTTTTCATGCCTCCATAGACAAACGCAAAAGTACGCGTTTTGAGCGGTGTCTGGCCGTGCGTTGGATGAGTTACAAAATAGGGTTCAGTAAGCACGGGCGTGTCGTAGAGTTAAAAAAGAGCACGATTTGTGCATGCCTCCGTATTTTCGTAACGCTAGAGTGAGACCGTGGTTGACAAAGATAGAAAGAGAAATTCATAGCGGATGGGTGAGTCGATATTTCTTACGAAGAGTGTAGCGTGTTCCTATCGCCTCACACATCATACTTTGTTGTCTCATTCACGCTCGTTAGAACAAAAATGCAGTAGAGCTCGTGCATACCTTCACCGACTCAAAACGTGATTATGCACTTTTTCCATTGAGACAATGAAATCACGCCATTTATGATTTTGTTCTGAGAAGTATCGTTCGTGACTCCTGTGAACTGACGGCTTTTTTTTTTTTGAAAGGCCGTCAGTTCACAATAGTCACGAAATCTACTATTTTAATGTGATCATTAATTTTCATATTATGTTAAACTCCCAATCAGCACTAGTGTTTATGAAGGTTTGTTTGAGGCCCCATAACAGGTTCTTAGAATTTTCTAATATTAAAAATTATGGCCGATTCCACAGCCCCACAAAAGTAGGTTGTCCGACGGACAAGAGAAGTCACATCCTATGGATTTTGGGTCGCTGAATCCGAATACAAGGTCAGAATTCTGCTATCACCCTCAGGTTATTTTCTAACCTCAAGAAACGTCGTTTTTTTTGGCTATTTTTGCATTGAAAAATATGTTTTAAAAAACCCGTGTTTTTTTAATCTCGACCACAAATTCGGATTCAGCGGCGAAAAATGAATAGAAATGGTATTTTTTGGTCCGCAGGGCCCAATACTTCGCGGTGGGGGTGGGGCTGCGCAGGGAACAATACCGTAAAACTTTTCCGAAAAAAATTTGATGTTTCGCCAAACCAGAGTAGTCACATCCTATGGATTCGGATTCAGCGACATGAAATCGGTTTGGGCTACACGGTTTGGGCTAAAGAACTTAACCGTCATTTGTTGCCATTGAAAATGAGTGCTAAAGGCCAACCCAATCCATGAATTGTTTCAAAAGTTATCGTCTTCACAGATTACAGAAATCAAACAGTAGACGATCTTTTGAAAACGGATGAGGTCAAATTTTTCACAGAAATAATATCTTTTCATATGGTGAGAATGTAAAAAACTTATAATAAGTTTTTCGGTTTTAAATAAAAATTTGTACAATTTTCAATTGTATTGGAAGATTTAAGTGAAATAATTAATATTGATTCATTCAGAATTGAATAACTCTATACTGAAAATTGATAACTGAAACACTTTGAAATATGAGTCGCTGAATTGTTCAATTATAAAATTTCTCATGTTGAATAAATTTGTTCTTCAAATATTCATTTTGAAATTTTTCAGTTAACTGGCCTTAAAATAAATATTGTTTAAATTTGATGGCTTTCACTATAAACACAATTTTAAGTGTTTTTAATTTGAATTAAGATAGTATAATTTTATTATATTTAATTTTTATGGTGTTAATATTTAAACGATAGAACTTCAACCTCTTTCAATTTCAAAGAGTTTTGAGTGGCCATTTTGAGATATGTTGTAGGCGAAAAATTGTGCTGTTAAACATTTTATTGTATCTTGTGTCGTTTTTCCATAAATTAATAAAAACTTAATGATATTTTTCACGATTGAAACGGAAAATACGCATCTTTTTAAAAAATGGTCAGCTACAAATTCCTAGATCTTTTCTAGACAACCAATTTTGGTAATAAAAAGTTGATTGTAGCTTGTATCGTTTTTCCAAAAATTAAAATTTTTAATTTTTAATGTTATTTTTTAGAATTAAAAATAACTACGCATCCTATCGAAAAGCGTTTTATAAAAAATGTATAGATATCTTTTGGTTAAATAACTTTTGACTCTTTATTTTTTTCTGTATCTTCGGTCGTTTTTCCAAAAACTTAATTTTTTGTTATTTTCAATGTAATTTTTTACGATTAAAACGAAAAGAAAGCATCATATCGAAAAAATAGATCAAAACAAATTTATAGATTTTTTCTAGTTAAACTATTTTTATTCATTCATTTTTTTCGTATCTTGCATAGTTTGGCCGTAAAATAGAATTTTTTATTTTTCAAGAAAATTCAAAAAGTTGCTATGATAATCTTGTAGGGCTTTCAAAAAGCAAATTTTTTTTTCTTTACTTTTTTCAAATCGTGCATTATTTGGCTTAAAATTTTCATTTTTTATTCTTTTTTTGAATTTTGCAAATGCTATAACTCTGATAATTTTCTTTTTATCAAAAAAAGTCGTAAGGATAAATTGTTTTCCGAGTACTAAGAATAGCCGTACATAAGTTTTTTGAATCTTAAAAAAATAGTCTCAAGAATTTTGAAATTGCTTTAACTTTTTGAATTTTTATCAAAAATAGCTGGTTACCGACAGACAGACACCATCGTAAAACCTTTTTTTCGGATTGAGGGGGCATCAGCGATAGTCAGCTTTTACACAAAACTAATACCTTCTCATTATGATGAGAATGTAAAAATGGACCGTTCTTTTAGAGAGGGTGGATGATTCTTTATTACAGTAAGTGAGGAGAGGTATAAAGTCAGGCAAATGTTGCTAATTCGGATTTTTAGAGAAGTTTTGACGCGAGGTCAGGCCAATGTGTCTTTAAAGAGCCAATAAAGCTGCTGGAAATTACACCGAATAACGATCAGGCTCATAAATCTATTGATATTAGACCATTAAAATGTACATTGTACACATGATGTTTCGCTCGTGAACAGAATGTATCTGATTTCATTTTGAGATTAAAGTTCTAACGACCAACATATGAGGTTCAAAATTCATCAATATTTAATATCTTCTATAAATGTTCAAAATACATCATTAAGGTAAACATACCAGTAATTGAAATTCAATTTGATACCATAACATGTTGAAAAAAATGCATTCTATCATTAAGGGGGTATTTCTAGTTGACCGAGTTTTGTTCAGGCGTTATTCAAAAATTCATAAAAAATACAATTGTTAATATTTTTGAATGGAAGTTCTTTAATATTTTTAAGCAAATCTTAAACTAAAAAAAATACATGGTTACCAATAAAAAAAATAGGGGGCGCTGTAGCATTTCAAAAAATGTGTTCTGGAAACGACAGCCTCACTTGGCTGACATGATTCAGCTGCTCCAGGTCATCCGAAACAAAAAAATCGAAGAGATTCTTAAAATATACGAGTACGGCTATAGCCAGGACTAGAACAAATCAAAAATATTGAAAATTGACAAAATGGCGCCCATTTGAAATTTTGTTTGCGAATTTTGACTTTTTTGGGGGTAGTTTTTGACTTGCTGAAAATTCAGAAATCATAATTTTTTATTTATTCTAGTTCGGGCTATAGCCAAACATCTGTTAAATATATCCTCCAAATTTGAGCTCAATCGGTCCAGTGGTTTTGACGGAATCATGCCAGCCATTTAAAAAAATCGTGTTTTGAGAAAAACGACTTGCTCAACATGTAGCGTGACACTGGAAATTCAGACCTAACGCTGAAAGTTTTGACTAGACCTTGGATAAAAATCTATAAATGCTTTCGGAACATCGTATTGGGGAAGGACAACCTATTTGAGACGAACAATGACTCTATTATACGCATTCATGACCTGCCTACGGCCACAGCCGAGGCGGCCTTCCACAGCGTGCGGCTGAGTACTCTCCGCTCTGCGCAGTTGACCCTGCTGCAGCTTCGTTAAAAAGTTCGAACCAAACAAATTCCTTTGCGTACAAATTCCACATACTATATACCATCAAAAAATCAACAACAAAAAAATCGATTTTTTGGTCCGGTCAAATAAAAATACCCCCTTAAATGTTACTTTTAACATATTTTTTAACAATATATTCAAACTATAGCCAAGTTTCACGATTATTGAGACCGTCACGATTACTGGGACATTTACCTTATGTATACAATTATTTTGTTCTTTCAGGCTTCAAACTGAACTACGTTTGTATTTTTTACATTCTCATCGTAATGAGAAGGTATTAGTTTTATGTGGAAATTGACAGTCGCGGATTTCTTTAAATTTTCACGTTTCTAGACCCCCTAAATCCGAAAAAAACAGGTTTTACGATGGTGTCTGTCAATGTCTGTATAACGGATAACTTTTGAAAGACAGATCAGATTAGGTTTCGCTTTGACACATGATTTTAGGGACGAAAAAGAAAAATCAAGTTGTTTCACCAGCATTTTTTGACCGACGCTTCTAGTTTTAACCACACGAAAAAAAAATTCAATTTTTGGATGAATAGACAAAAATTGTACATCCAGAAAAGATCTGCAAATTTATTATGAATCACTTTTTGATAGGAGGCGTAGTTTCTGTTTTAATCGTAAAAAAAACATTCAAAATAAAAAAATTAAGTTTTTGGTAGAACCACACAAGCTACGAACCAAAAATGAATGGAAAAAAGTTATTCACCCAAAAACGATCTACAAATTTGTTACAATTTATTTTTTGATAGTACACGTAGGTTTTGTTTTAATCGTAAAAAATAACATTCAAAATAAAAAGAATTAAATTTTTGGAAAAACGACACAAAGTACCAAAAAAAGTGAATCAAAAAAAGTTGTTTCCCCAAAAAATATATTGGAAAAAATTTACAAGGAACGAAGAAAAATTAATAGAAAAAAGTTCTTCACCCAAAAAAGATCTACAAATTTGTTATTAATTATTTTTTGATGGGATTTTGGCCGTGGCTACGTGTACTGAAATTTGGGTACAAATAGACAGATTTTTTCGGTACGAACATGGGGAGCTGGAAAAGGGGCGATTTGTACCGAAATTTCGGTACGTATAGCTGGCAGGTCTTTACCGCGGGATGCAGGAGCATGAAACGATTATTATGATTATAGTTCCCAATTTGACTCAACGGGGGAATGCGAAACTGCAGCGCTGATCCCCGTTCGCCTAATTATCTTGTTTGAATTTAAATGAAATACCAGAATTAATGAACTCTTTCGATTATATCCACATTTATAAAACATGAAATCAATATGAACATCTGTTTTTGTAGTTATAAATTTATGCAAAACAAGGAACAAATATTAAGGTAATCATTAAGAATAAAATTTGTACTTTATTTTGCAATATCCGAAAATGCAGTCCCAGACCGCTGTACAGAAATAACTATAATATACATTTGATATAATAGAGTTGAGCATGATGTAGAAAAGTTCGCATTTTGCGAAGCACGAGACACGTGATGAGAAAATATTCGTGAAGGCCGAAGGTGCTTTAACAAAAGAGAATTCACAATCACCAAATGACAGTTGTCGATGCCTTGACCTTTAAGTTTTAAAGGTCTGTGCTCAAATGTGGGGCAAGTACGAAGACTGAGGGGTACGTGACGTTTAGGCGCCGAGACATTTAGCCGCCGGACATTTAGGCGCTACGCAGTTTAGGCGCTGACCTTTAAGCCGCGGGACGTTCAGCTGCCAGGACGTTTAGCCGCCAGGTTCGCGAAACGGCTTGAGATCGAATAAATTGAATCTTCACAGCTGAGGCCACACATCGACGACTTCAGTGCTATTTTGCTGTCAGTCAACCTTCAATTTGGAAATTTATTGATGGATTAAGGGTAGCGCAAAAACAGCAAGACTGTTTATATCAGCAGTTTCTGCGAAGTGATGCTCCCAGTTTGAAAAGGAAGAAATATCAAGATGCAGACAATAGGATTCTTAATATAGTGCAAAATTTTGGTAGTAGGACGATGCCTGAGTATTTAACGGGTCTAGCTCATAATATTGATTTCGTTTAACTTTTAGGCAATTTACTGCACGGTGACTCTCAACCAACTTTAGCCGAAAGATCCTTGAAGTTAGATGATATTTATTGAATACTATTTTATGTTGACGTAAAAGTATTTTTCAACAACAAAAAATTCCCAATACAGTTATATTTTTACGAAAAATTTGTATAGAACTGTTTTGACTCTATATATAATTTTTAACCATCCCTGAATAAAAAAGTTTTTCATACAAAAATTTTTTTCTTGTTTATCATCAAAATTTTTAATTTTGAAAAAAGCGCTCCCACGATTATTTTATTTTTTTTGCACAAAATATGCGTATAATATGTAAGAATAATATTCCCAAACAAACTTTTTGTAATATCTTTTTTAGGTTAAAGTTGGTTGAGGCTCACTGTGACTGTAGAATTCGTATCGGGAGGCGGATAAAAATGATCTCATGTCGGATAATTGTAGTTGTCACTTGTTTGCAACGTTTTTATCCAAGCTCAGATAAGAAATGTCCCTGGGATTTACTGTATTATTTGTATTTCAAATGTAAGCAAGAATAAGAGATTAACATTGTTTAAATTAAGAAGCTCAAATAGTATTAGGTAATAGTATTATGTTAAAATCAATACTATCTCATTGCGTTGTAAAATATAAATAAATAAATGAATAAATAAATGCACAATTTAAAATACATTACTATAGCATTCATTCCTTTTTATTATCGATCCAAAGACCTAGAGTAGGTCACAACAGAAATTTGATATACAATTTATAGTGCATTATTAAGAATAGTGATTTACGCTGTGGGAAGACCCTACTATTCATTTAACTATTTCTGTTCAAAAATTTTCGATAAAATCCATTACTGAATTGCTTTCAATGTTTTAAAGAAACAATCTTCAGGTATGTTTCCTAACCTCTCTATGTCTTTCTTATCACTCACATTTTTTATTCATTCCGGTTAAAGTTCTTAGAACAAAGTTTTTTGCATATTGAAACACTTAAAAGTAACCCACTTTTTCTTAGTTTCCCCTACATACATAATAATCGATACGCAAATAAAATTAAATGGCTCGGCGCCTAAAGTCCCGGCAGCTAAACGGCTGCGCGCCTAAATGTCCCGCGTCCAAACGACCGCGCCTAAACGGCGGCGCCTAATCGTCCGGCTCCCAGACCGAGCGCGTAGCGCGAGATAAATATATTATCGAGCGCGAAGTGCGAGATCCAATGGATGCGCGCCCTATGTGCCTCAATCTTGAAAGCCGCGTACGCAGCGCGATGATGAGATTTAATATTTTGCTACATTTTCAGTAATTGGGCACAGCACAATGGGCCAGGAGACCCGATTTCTGGTAAAAGAGTCAAATTTTCAAACTCTTTCATTCATACGAAAAAATCAGACCATTGTAATCAGTAATAGTGAGAGTATCTATGACGTAAGTTATTTATTAATTAATAAAATCATGCTGTTGGTACTTATTAAAAGTATAAGAATATATTTTAATTTTTGATGTGCTTTTGGTTTTCATCTTAAGGTATGGATGAGTGAAAAATTACAATTAAATTTTCAACAATATTTTTAAACTCAATTCAACAATATTAATGTTAACAAATAATTAGTACTGTAGTGAAATGTCGACTCATGGGTTCCCCGGGGTTCTCCTATTTATTGAAGCGTTACACACGCCAACTTGAATATAGGGTTACTCATTTTTGCTCATTTTCGCTCATTTTTGCAAATAATATAGTCAGGGTCTGTCTAAGTGCCGGTAGTCCCAGCCGTGGCCGTATAGTGTGACGAGTCTGGTATTCACAGTTGGGAACAGTCTCCTTTTTTTTAGATATATTATTCATTAAATTTCTAAGAAAACTGTCGAATCCGATTTTATGAATTCTTTTTGAGTTCAATGATATATAAACAAATACAGCAGGATAATAAATCATTTTAACAATGTGATATTTTGTCTATGAAAAAATTACTTACATAAACTCGTTGCTGATCGGATTTATTAAAGATAGATTTAAATATCAAAATTTCATTTAAAACCATTTTCATTGTAAAATTGAATTATTTTTCATTTAGTCAACCTCCAGTTCAAATTTTAGAATTTTAATATCAAATTTGAAATCAGTGATTCAAAATACTTTTATTGAATTAATTTTCGAAAATCCGATCATTTTTAAAATCTGTTGGTCCTCATATTGGATCAGCCATTTTGAATTTTGAAATTTTAATATCAAATTTGAAATCCGTTAATGCCCGCTGTGCATGGGCATTAACAATTGGCTGTATTAGCCAATCCCGGTTTTTTGTAAGCATTAAAATTGAATTTCTGTGAAATCTGCCTGGATTTGAGCAAAATTGATCTGATTTCAAGTAAAATTTGTCCGAACAATGGAAATCCATTCCACATTTTAGATTTTCAAGATATTTCTCTTCATTAATTATGTATTTTAAATTAAAAAACTTAAAATTTGAAATACATAAAATGTGACGATTCCAAATGTACAATTCAGATTAAAAGAATCCTAGTATTTCAAATAAAAAATGCTCACAAATTCAATTTTTTTATAATGCAGATTTCAAAAACAGAAGTTAAAATTACGGGAATTTATAATTATTGTGGAGGTGTCTATGCTGCTCATTTCAAGACTACATGATTAAATAAAACTTTCAAACTTTAAGTTGGTAATCATTCAATTTTGAAGTTTGTTTTTATTTAAAATCGTTCAAAATGTTTGGATCTCAAAAAATTTGAATTAGAAATGGTTTAATATCGAATTATTCAATTTTAAGAAGTAGAAAACTTAAAATTGATAAATCATACGGCTTTAAATTTTGGTTAAACAATGATTAGCGATTTAAATTTGAAACCAAACAGTTTTCGATGTTTCGAGAAAAATTATTTCATTTGGAATGTTTTCAATGCAAAATGTCTTAATTTCAAAAGCTTCACAATTGAAGTTCTCTCATTTTTAATGATTCTGTATATATTTTATCTCTGTGATCGTTTTCAGTTTTAATTTGAAATATAAAAGGTTGAATTTTTTAACGCTTAATTTTCTTCCCATAAGAAGGAGTGCTACTTCTTGGCTAATTTTTCTCTCTGAGAGGCCTCTTTGCAACCTTTTTTTAAGATGATAGAGTAGCTTAAAGCCTAATAGACCAGCTTCTAAGTTTAAGTGTCTTAAGGCCGAAGTGCTTAAGACACTATGCTTAATTATAAGCGTAGCGGATATAAACAGTATGATTGCAATGCGTTCGGTTAGTAAGCTAGAAGTTTCCCTGTTCTATAGACAAGATTTAATTAATTTATTATCTAACTTTTAACCATTGTGTATGTATACTATCTATTTTTAATATCTCACTATTGCAAGATTAATAATCTCCTCTAACTTCCGATTTATTACAGAAAAATATAGAGTATTAAAATACAGGACGCAATTTTTAACAAATCTAGTCTTAAAAAGAAATAAGTAATAAAATTTAATTTCTGCTTACCCCGCTAGCTTTTCGCAGCGAAACATTTTGACTATTCCTCTGGCTGGTAAGTCGCGAATTCAATTTGTCGTCTTTAGCTGCAACAACAAATAAAAGATAAATTAAAATATATCGTACTATTGATAAATCGAACTTCACTTTTGTAAGATAGTCTCTTCAATAGAAGCAATTACTCCAAGTTGTACTCATAGAAATTAGAAGAAAGAAGAACAGGTCACCATCAATTTAATTTTCTTAATGGGTATTTCAGGAAATAAATGTTTACGCTACGTTTTAATTACGTTTCCTTTTCAGTTGGACATTCATTTTGTTTTTAGCAACCTTTTCAACTACAAATTACAGTTGTATTGCTTGCTCAGAAAATTGATTCCGTTACTCCTCCATAAACTGATACAATTAAAAGACAGAAGAAATAGTCACAGGAATGAACATACAATGTTATTTTGACGTTTGCTTAAAAGTAAAAGATTTATTGTTCTTATTTGCAGCTTTAGGAGGATTTTAAAGAGTTTAGTGATAGTTCAAGTAATATTAGTTTATTTGAAAAAAGAACAATTTGCAGTTATTAACATTCAATGTATTTTTTGCATAGAAACATTATTTAAAAATAGAAATCAGGCCCGCTAGTAATTTTGATAAATTTAGCAATACATATTTGGAGCTATTTTTGGGTTCTTATTGGCTATATAATTTGAAATATTTGAATTTTGGAAAATAAATACGATGTGCTATATTCCTAATGTATATTTTGTTATCGATATCTTAAATTATAATTAAAAAGTCATAAACTTGAACATTTAATAAACTGATAAGGGTGATTGCCAAAAAGTTGACCATTCTAGACAATGAGATTTTCGGAAAGAAAAGTATTTTGGAACCGCCTAAAATGTTTTTGTTAAATTAAGGGTAACCCAAGAGAGTATGAAATTAGAAAACTAAGTGGTGGGAAATATGGAAAAATGATTATTTTCACGATTCATTTGATTTTGACTTCAGTGTTTCCAAAAATCCTCGCATTTTATAGTATGATAAATTAATGTGGAGCATAATATAGATATACTCTACTGTGTGCCGCTCCATATCCTCCCTTAATTTTTGTTCCTGCTGCATACCACCCCCCCCGAAATTTTTTCCTGCTGTATATTCCCCCGCCCCATCCGAAAATTTTTCTGACTACGGTCTTGTGGAGCGTTACCGGGCATTTTATAAAAAATATTACGCAAAAATATAGTGATCATCACTGTCATTTTTAATAAACGCTAATTAATCGAGTTTTAACTGAACTAAAATCTTCATAAACACAAAATTAATAACTTTAGTCCGTATTATGAATAGTTTGAATAACTATTTTCGATTTTCAACCTCAAATCGCAATGCAGCGTGACAAGACAAAATATAAGTGATAGATATATAATAAAAAATTTGTCATAAGGGCAAACGTGGGATTTCGCCAGGAGTTGGTGCTAATCTGAAAAATTTCAATCACGTCTCACGACAGAAAGATAAGTGGTTACAGTCTGCGACGGATTCAATACGATGACCTGCCAAAAGTCTCGTGCACCCTGAGGACACGGATCGACCTAAGGACGACCGCCTTCTGCATGTTCCCTGCAAGCGTCTTAGCATTTTGTTGACACCAAAAGCGCCGATGCTCAGAACGATTAGCTTAACAGAATATTCCGGGTATAACTATCGCAACTGCCTTACAAAGTCTTTTTGCAACACCCACCTCTAAAGTTGACGTTTTCATGCTTCTAAATTGTGCCTAAAGGACTTTATTTGAGCAGACTGTGTGTTAATAATTTCCGCGTATGCGCTGTTTGAAGATGGCTTACTGTAGGCACTGGGGAAAAAGCTGCGCATGCGCACTTTCGAGATGAGGTACTTTAGACACTGGCATAGGTAACTTTAAACACTGGTGTTGGTATCTTCTTGAAATAAATTTAGATTTAACTTGAACAAATGTTTTAATGATTGAAGTTTTGTTTTTAGGGTTTCCCACCCCCCCTCCAAATTTTGTTTTTCAACAATTTTTTTGCACAAAATTTTTTTTCAGAACATTTTTGTTTTCAAAAATAAAAAATGAAATTTTTTTCAAAAATTTTTTTTTTCAACAAAATTTCTTTACTCCACTCTATACATACATACATAGATTAGCAGTTCGAACTCGAAAGTTCATTGCCTCACTACCCGATTCGGGTAGTGTTTCTAGGTGGATATTTACTACCAATGTGGGCCCACCATACCCACGACGGGCCAACAGCACGCAGGTATTCCTGAACGGTTACCCATCCAAGTACTAACCGCGCCCAACAATGCTTAACTTCAGTGATCTTACGAGAACTAGTGTTTTCAGCGTGGTATCGCCGTTGGCACTCCACTCTATGCAATATAAAATTAGTATTTTTCGTTACCTCCTCCTAACAACTTTTTTGGACGGGCGTTGCAAAAAATAGCATGTGATACACGTGCGCATAGGTGATTGGTAACTCGTGTGATTGCATCATTGGCCTGCGGCTAGAAGCATGAGTCGGTGGTTAGCGCACGATGCTCAAGGTGTGCATGACACGCTCTGCAGCTATCATCGGGAATGTCTGGACTTAAAATGTGGTGACGATATGCTAGAGTGGAAATGACGCCGTCTTGACATGCCAAAATGAAACCCTCTGTGCCCGACTTCAATCCGGGTGATTTAAGGAAAGCAAACGTTATCTCATACGACATCGACTGATCCTCTACATTTCTGTGAAAGATGCCGTGTATCCTCTTGTCGAGGAGCTGTTCGCCAAAGTTCATCTCCTGTGTTTTCTTAATCCGAGCCTTTAGTAGCGAGTATTCGAGATGGATACGATTTTATGCATGTTGCTCACCCCCGATATTGAAGTCAGGGCTGCTTTGTACAGAAACGCTCCTTAGCCCACTTTTTCGTGCTTCCCGTGTGGAAAAATTTCGGGGCGCTGGCCGGGCGCTGGACAGACCATCTTGTGTCTGTTCAGACGCTGGACAGACGGTCTAATAGCGCCGCTGGCCAGAAGTGTAACGCCCTAACCATGAGATGGTCTAGATTAGACGGCGCTACCAGCCGCTGATCAGCCCGTCCGGACTAGACCAGCTAATCAGCCGCTGGCCAGACGTGCAATGCGTTTACCACGCGATGGTCTAGATTAGACCATAGAAAAAGAGGGAGGGAAAAAAGTATGAGAATGACAGAAATAGTCTCTAATTATACTATATTGCCGAAAAAAGTGTACAAAAAAATATAATAAGAATTTGGTTCATTTGAGTTCTCTTATTCGAGTAAAGTCTTCCTTGTCCATCCTTCCTTGTCCATCCGGGCTCGTTTGAGAGCACGATGCTTTCGCACTCTTAATCCAATTGCAAATCGAGCCCGTCGTTTTCTCAACTCATCATTGTACATCTCAAAACTTGTTGAAAATCTTGTTAGAAATAAATTCAGTACGATGTAAAGACATAGATATATATCTGCCGCTCTGGTATTTTGTAGGTTAGGTTGCAGTTTGACAAAAAATCAATTTACCTTATCTGATAACTGTATATTATATTGTTTGACAATTACCGAAAAACAATGTGTATACAAACCTAGATACGTTGTCAATGACGTCAACAGAAAACGATCCTGCACACTTTACTTCGAAGTTTTTCCAATCATGTCCGTCTGCTGAGGATCACACCAGACCGTCACGACAGCACTTAGATATTTCCAATCCAGACCGTCTGAGAGGGGCCAAGCCAGACCGTTTCGACGACACTTTGAAAATTTTGCAATCGAGTCCGTCTGAGAGGGCCAAGGCCAACACCCTGTCAGACCGTCTTGAGTAGATGGTCTAGATTCGGACTAGCCAGCCGATCTCTCCAGTTAAGACTGCCACGAACTAGATATTTACAATCCAGACCGTCTGAGAGGGGCCAAGCCCGACCGTTTCGACGACACTTTGAAAATGTTTCAATCGAGTCCGTCTGAGAGGGCCAAGGCCAGCACCCTGTTGGACCGTCTTAAGTAGACGGTCTAGATTCGGACTAGCCAGCCGATCTCCCTACTTAAGACTGCCACGAAATTTTTCCACACGGGTTCCTGACCATTTTAAGAAGAGGGTCTCGTCCATTTGCGACTATATGTGCTGCACCCAGAATAATTCTGTTGTGAAGACATTCAAGATTCAGTATTCCGCGACCACCTTGACGGCGTGAGATGTAGAGTCTTGGTACAGAAGACTTAAGGTGCATGCTTTTGGTCATGTGCATAACCTTTCGTGACCCGATACCAGGTGATCTCAGCTCATTCTTTGTCCATGGAACCAATCCAAATGAATAGAGTACTACCGGGACGGCAAGCATGTTCGTTGCAGATACTTTGTTCCTTGCAGATAGTTCGGAAGACCAAATCGGCCGGATGAGACGTTTGTATCTGCTTCGGAGAGTATCCTTTATAGATCTCACGTCTTGAATGTGGCTCTGTGGCACGCCGAGGTATGTATAGGTCTCTGCAGCGCTCAAGTGTCGTATAGCACTTCTGTCGACGAGCTCAGTGTCTTCGGGGATGCTATTAAGTTTTCCTCGCTTTCAATGTGGCGCACTTTTCAAACCCAAATTCCACTCCAATCTCCTGAGTGTATTTTTCGACATATCCTAGAGCTAGGTGTTGTTGCTTTTTATTTTTAGCATTGATCTTAAGATCATCCATGTAAAATACATGAATGACCTTATGCTTTCGATTTCCAGGTTTGCCGCAGATGTACATTTCGGATTCGCGAAGTGCGAGAGATAGTGGCAATGATGTGAGCCATAAGAGGAGTGGGCTCATGGTGTCGCTCTGAAAGATACCTCTCTGAAAGGTGACAGTGTTAGTTGTCACACGATGTTTTCTAGATGAGATAGTAAATCTTGTTTTCCAAAGCGGCATCAATCTCTCTATGCACCTCACGATGTGCGGATGAACCTTTAAGCTTTCAAACGGACATATGATATATCTATGGGAGCTTGAATCGAAAGCTTTCTGGTAATCAATCCAGGCCATCGATAGGAAGCGCTGGTAGAATGCTGCGTCTTTGCAGACACATATATCGATGAGCAGGTTCTCCCAATATCCTGCTACGCCTTTCTTTGAGCTCGTTGTTCGTACATTTCTCGCCACAGAGGTCTGGTTGTCCGAACAATCCTATCATTTAGAATAGCTGTGAAGATCTTATACAGCGTGTTCAAAAAAGTGATTGGCCTGTAATTCATTCGGTCAGCTCAGTTGCCTATCTTTAGAAGGAGTACTGTGCACCCTTCCATGAACCACTCCGGTATAGGCTCATCCGACTTTAGATATGAGGTGAAAATGCGGGCCAGATGCTGGTGGGTTGGAGGAAACTTCTTTCACCAGAAGGTCTTGATACCATTTGGTCCCGGAGCTGAATAGCTCTTTATGCCTCTTAATACCTTTTTCACCTCCTCGGTAGTGACGGGTGGGCATTCTTATTCAGGTGTTATGAGGGCATTGCACAGCTCCTTGAAGCTATTTATGTTCTTGGAGCCTTCTTTAAGTGGATGCTGGACTTCGTAGACTTCTCTCCATAATGCTTCGACCTCCTCTGATTTGGGCGGATGGTCGACAGTAACTGGAGGATCTTGGAAGAGTCGAGATGAGTTAGAATAAAACTGCTGGTTTTCTCTGACCAACCTCTCCCTTCGCTCTAGACTTCTCCTAGCGTCATACACTACCCGTATTCTGTCAAAAATATGCTGCCAATAGGATGGTAAGCAGCTTTGACTTGTTGAGTGTGTGGTAACGGATCCACAGTTCGCGCACGAACTGTCGAACCTTGGTAGTGAAATCACACACTGAATGCGGGACGCGTACTATCTTGTTCAGCCTATCATTGTGGTGAGTTAATGCATTCGTCTCTTGGTCTCACGATCTGCCGTTGGGTTTGTTTCACAGTTCGCATTCACCAAAGCTTTCGCTGCATTATAAACACACCACAATTGATGGTCATCCAGTTCAGTCAGATCTTTGGCCTTTAAAGAAACCTGGATGTTGATGTTTCTCCGGGTCCTGAAGCATCGCTCTTCCTCTATTGAATGCCTGCCCGCAGTTGGTCTCAGTGTCGCCTGTCTTTCTCTGTTACCGGGTTGTTCTGGCTTCGGTAGAGTAGGCGCTCCGCTTATATGACCCCTTTTTCGGAGTTGTTCGGCATAGTTTGGCAGACGTTGAAGCGAAAAGTGCAAGAGCTCTGGGTGTTTCTCGCACCACAGAGCATGCAGTTGTGTCATTTAACCTTCTCGTTCAGTGGCCATACTGGTATCGTATCACTCTAGCGGGTCGCCATTGAGTCGATACGTCGACCCAACACTACTGAGATTCCGCCGATCCATCGCATCGCCTCGACTCCGTTTGGTGTTATCATTGTTGTTACCACGAGTAGCTAGGGAAAGGAAGCCATTTAGCTTTCGGAACGGCAGTAACGCCTTCGCCATCTAAAAATGACACCGGCTCCCAGTAGAACCGGGGTACATAACACTTATGGTCACGTCTCACGACCGTCAGATGGGTTGCACAATGAAATTACGACGACAGGCCGGAGAAACCCTTGTGTGTCTTGAGGACACGAAGCGACCCAAGAATGAGAGCTTTCTGCATCCATCTCGCAAGTGCCTTAGCATATTTATGGCACGCGGGTATGGCTTGAAGGTTACGAACCAGTAATAGTTTCGCACCTCCGAGAGCAGCGATCACAAGGATAATTATTTTAACCGAATATTTTGGGTACAGTCGCTGCAGCACCCTTTTAAGGTCTTGATATCTTTCCTCCTTTTCCGTCTCCTTGGCAGTGATGTTCCTGCCGGCCGGAGCCGAGAATTCAATCACGAATATGGTTCGTTTCTCGAAGTCTTGGAGAACGATGTCAGGCCTCGAGTGTGCAACGAATACTGCTATCCGAAATTCGTAGTTCCAGAAAATTTGGTCGCGCCCAACATCGTGAGAGCAACAAAGATAGTAATAAAGCACTTTTAGTGCCGCATTATGTCTGTAGATATACGTTGTTCCCGCGTGGGTGGGACAGCCAGATAGTATGTGTTCTAGGTACTCAGCGTGTGCATGACACGCTATCTATCGCTGAGAACTTGACATAAAATGCGATCACGGTATACTAAGGTGGAAATGACACCGTCCTGGAATGCGACAATGAAACCCTCTGTACCTGAATTAAGCTCTCATGATCTGAGGAAAGCAAAAGTTTGCTCCTTCGATAAGGACTGTTTTTCTACATTTCCCTGAAAGCTTCCGTGCATTTTCTTGTGGAGTAACTGTGGGTGAAATTTTTCAGCCTCTGTTTTCTTTACTTCGGCTTTCAGAAGTGAAGCATCTAGATGGAGTATTGCACTTATGTCACTTCTGATGTTAAAATTTAGGCCGAGGGTCTCGGCCGCTTGCTCCGCGGCTTTGTAAAGGAACGCTCCTTTGCCAATCATCTCGTGGTTCCTGACCAGTTTTAGGAGAAGATCTCTGCCAGTTGCAACGATGTAAGCTGTACTCAGGACAATTCGGTTCTGAAGACACTAGAGATTCAGAAGTCCGCATCCGCCTTAGCGGCGTGATATGTATAATCGCGGAACAGAAGAACTGATATGCAAGTTTTTATGCATATGCATGATCTTACGTGTGGTGATATCAAGGGCCGCAAGCTCGTTCTTCGTCCATTGAATCACCCAAACGAATGGAGTAGAACTGGGATGGCAAGCCTGTTAGTCGCAAATACCTTGTTCAACGCCGACAGATTGGAAGACCAAATGAGCACGTCAGAGCAAAAGAAAGAATCCGCACAGCCGTGAAGAAAAACGAGACAAGCACCGTTAGGAAGAGAAACTCTTACGCAGAATGCCTGAAGAGTAAGACAAGGCAACGATAATTGTCTCGTTTTTCCTCTCGACTCTGCGGAGTCTTCCTTTTGCTCTGAGGTGCTCAAATCTGTTAAAGAAGATGCTTGTATCTGCTTCGGAGAAACTCTTTCACTGATGTTACGTCCTGAATGCGGCTTTGAGGCACGTCCAGGTATGTATAGGTCTCTTCAGTGTTGAGATGTCTAATAACACCTATATCCACAAGCTCAGGGTCTTTGGGAATGCAAGTAATCTTTCCTTTCTTCAGATGAATTTTGGCACACTTGTCCAATCCAAAGTCCATCCCAATCTCTTCTGTTTACTTTTCGACGATATTTATAGCAGTTTGAAGTTTGCTTCTACCAGAGGCATAGATCTTCAGGTCATCCATATAAAATACATGAGTGACCTTATGCTCGCGCTGATTAGTGTCACCACAGAGGTATCCAGGAGAATTTCGTAGTGCGAGAGATAGAGGCAAAAGTGTGATGCAAAAAAAGCAAAGGGCTCATTGTATCACCTTGAAAGACGCCCCTCTGGAAGGTGACGTTGTTCGTTGTCACACGATAATTTCTAGATGAGATAGTAAATCTAGTTTTCCAAAGAGGCATCAATCTCTCTATGCATCTCACTATGTGTGGATGTACCTTCAAGCTTTCCAACAGACAGATGATAAGTCTATGAGAGGTTGAATCGAAAGCTTTCCGATAGTCAATCCAGGCCATTGAAAGGACGCGCTGATGGGCTGCAGCGTCTTTACAGACACACCTGTCAATTAGCAGGTTCTCTCGACAGCCTGCTACACCTTTTTTCGAGCCACGTTGTTCGTACATCTCTCGCCATACAGGCTCAATTCTTCGAACAATCCTGTTGTTGAGGACAGCTGTAAAGATCTTATACAGCGTGTTCAAACAAGTTATTGGCCTGTAATTCTCTGGGTTGGACAAGTTGCCTTTTTTTGGCAGGATTATAGTGCGTCCTAACACCAGCCGCTGCGGAATGGGCGTCTCCGACTTTAAATATGAGGTGAATATGCGGGCCAAATGTTGGTGTGTAAAAGTAAACTTCTTCCACCAAAAGTTCTTGATACAATCTGGTCCAGCAGCGGAAAAGTTCTTCGTGCCTCTAAGTGCTTTTTTCACCTCTCCGGCAGTGATTGATGGACATTCCTCCTCAGATTTTATGAGGTTGTCGCAAAACTCCTTGAAGCGCATGATATTTTCAGTATCTTCTTTCAACTCTAGTGTTTTCGGGATCTTGTACACCTCTCTCCAAAAAGTCTCTACCTCCTTGGGCTTGGGTGGATTTTTGACAGAAACAGGTAGATCGCTGAAGAGGCGCGATGGGTCAGCAAGAAACTGTTGATTCTCCCTGATCCATCTCTCCCTCTTCTGTAGTTTTCTCCTTGCGTCAGATAACAGCCGTATTTTGTCAACAATATGCTGCTTGATTGTCAGCAGCTTTGACTTGTTTAGTGTGTGATTCAAGATCCATAGTTCTTGGGCGAACTTTCGAACCCTTTCCGTAAACGGTCTACCAGATGTTATGTAGTCAATCACACATTGAACACGGGACGCATTCTGTCTTGCCCATCCAATCTTCTTGTTCAGTTGATGCAAGCGTCTTTTGGTCTTTTGATCCATCGTTGGTTTCAGCCTTCGATTTGAATCAGCCAAAGTTCTCGCAGCATCATACATTGAGCAATTGATGGTCCAGAGGTCGGACTCTTGCGAGATATCTCCACGAAGGAAGGCATCGATTTCAGCCAGATCTTGGGGCTTAGCAGGAACTTGCATGTTAATGTTCCTTCTAGTAATGAAATTGCGATCATCTCTCAGAAGGTGCCTGCTTTCTGCGGTTGGTGTCAATGTCGCTTCCTCATCTTCGTCTGCAGCTTGATAAAGCAGCGGTTGGGGAAGCCCTCCGCGTACATATCCATTTTTCCGGAGGTAGTCGGCTTGATTTCGCAAAGACTGATGCGAAACGTGCTGAAGCTCTGGGTGTTTCTGGCACCACAGAGTGTGCATACGCGCGATAAAGCCTCCGCGAACAGGGATAATGCTGGCATCGTATCAGTCTAGCACGTCATCCCTGAGTCGATCCGTCCACTCAATGTGGGCATTTCGCCGGTTCGTCGTCGTGTTTCCATCTAAATTATTTTCAGCACCCCGAACTCTAGGCTGATCGGCATTGTTTGCCGACCCATTGTCGGGTGCTCTGCGCGTTCGATTGTCTTGAACCGCATCTACAGCATTTTGGTATTTTGGTGGTTTCATTGTTGTTCCCACGAGCAGCTAGGGAAAGGGTTAGTCTATCCTTGTAGAGCCCCGCATGCAAGGATAAGGCTGATACTCTGAGAGGTCGCCGGGTATCCCAGAATCACCGTTTGAGACACCTAACCCAGGTGCCATTCAGCTTTCGGCACGGTTGTTACGCCTCCGCTTAGGAGTTATTCCTTCGGGACCATCCCTGGACAATTGTCCGCGACTGCTTATTAATTATTGTAACCATATTCAGCAGAAACCCTTGGTACAGGAGCCCTCTATCCGCAACCCGAGGACGCGTTCGGTGGCTTTGTCATATGCCCTTCGGTTCTATTCCAAAGAAATCAAAACCGAAACCGAAATCTATATACATAGATTCTCCATGTTTAATTTTGATATTTCTACTGCAGAATCTCAATGAATGACCAGAAAAACCTTCTAGCAATAATTTATAAGCTGATTTTAGCAATTGCAGTCACTGAATGCTGGATTGTTTGGCATAAATCCGCCATATTGGATCCGTCATCTTGGATTCCGATATTCAGACTACATAATCGCAATCAGCGACCTAGAAAATCTCCGAGTAACTATTTCCAAGCCGCCCAACGGTTCTGAAAGCTAGCTAAAATTTGTTAATTTTTCAGCCTAAGCACAATTTTTGTAAGACAAACCAATTTTGAACAGCAGGGGGTGCGTGTCCGGTTGATATATATATATATATATATATATATATATATATATGTTTGTGTGTGTATTTATAATATTGAAAAAATAGTCTTCATATTATTTAGCATTTTTTGGTTTTATATTTGTAGTTTGGGCTTAATGGCTTAATGGGAAATGGCTTAATGGTATACATACATATGATTGCATCAGAAGTGTTCAAATTGCAGAAACTTTTTATAGTATAGACAGATAGTGATTGTCTTACGCTGACTGATCTTCAAGTAGAACATTCAATTTATGGCCAGCCATGCATTGTTTAAAGCACATTTATTCGTGGATTCGCGGATCTTATCAATAACATAGAATAAAGTACACTCAACATGTATTTAAATCTAAAAACATCTCATAAATGAATGAAGAAGCTGATTTAAAATACGAATTCATAAAAGAATTAGAATTTTTTGAATCGTCCAATACCAAGACTAGCTTTAAAAACATTCCTGCGGCATTTAGAATCCTCATTTACGATTTGAAAATTAAAATAATACCGACTAAATTTGTAATGCAATAATGCTATTATAAGTAAGTAAGTAAGTATACCATTAAGCCATTTCCCTTTCAGGGTAGGCGTGACACTACCCGATCCGGGTAGTGTTTCTAGGTGGATAGTTTTCTTGTAGTTATAAATAACTACAAGTGTGGGCTCACCACACCCACGATGTGCCAACAGCACGCAGTATTCTCGAATGGTCACCCATCCAAGTACTAACCGCGCCCAACGCTGCTTAACTTCAGTGATCTGACGAGAACTGGCTTTTTCAGCGTGGTATGGCCGTTGGCCATATTTATATTTTTATGAAATGAAAATAAATGTAATAATATAAATAATATAATATAAAAATATAAAATAAATTTCGGTTAGACTGGTTAGATTAATAAAAATCCGTTAGTGACTTCTACCAGTGACTGGTAGAAGCCACGGACGGATTTTTTTAATACCGATTAAACGTAAATTAAAAGGTTTCAAACTGAAATCACGAACTCAAAGCATTCTAAGGGTTTGAAGGAATTAAAAGAGAATTCTGAAGCTATCAAAGAATTTAAATATTAATGGAGAATTCCAAGGAGTTGCAAAGGATTTGTCGAGAATTCTAAAGAATTCATGGAGAATTTCGAAAAAATAGTGGTGAACTGCGGAGATTTAATTGTGAACTCCATACAATTCATAGTGAATTTCATAGAATTACTAGTGAATTCTAAAGAAATTCAAAGGATTAAAGGTGAATGCGGAAAATGTAATTGTAAATTACAAAGAATTAATTTTAAATTCCGAAAATTTAATTTTGAATTCCTAAGAATTTATTGTGAATTGCACAGAATTTCAAAATAATTCAAAAATTTCTCCACAGTTATTATTATGAGATGGCCCATTATTATCTGGTCCCTTCTACAAAATGTTAGCTCATAGATTTATAATTTTGATTACTCATCATGATCAAAAAAAACTATTTTAGCCCTGTTTTACAGGCATGAAAACCGTTTGAAATCATGCATGTGTTATACAAATTATAAAGCATATACAATTTAAAATGTGCTTAGTACAGTACAGTAAAAGCTCCGCAGTGCAATCTCATAAAGTGGTGACTTGACTTATCATACGCAATATAAATTTTAAAAAAATTTAAAAAAATTTCTGTTTGGGAGTGGAATCAGAACTGCTGGACCTAGCACTCCTAGGGCTACGTTACCAATTTTAGGTGTAGAGAGTCGCACCAAAAACTAAGGTTGGTAACAGGAGGAAGGGGGTATGTGAAAATAATGTGAACTAGATTAATAGAACCTAATATGAAAACCCATCTATTTTAGGTTGAAAGTTAGTTCTTTTCGGTTTAAAACTCTACTACACTCATACCCCAATTCTGTACGGGCTTCGGATTTGGTCGGCACAGTATCGAGGTCGTTTTTTCACGTCAACACTCAGGACAACATCATGTAGTTTCTGACCTTGGAACAGTATGGCGCAGTAGCGCTCAAAGAGTCGCGACGTAAACTTCTGTTACGGCACTCCCTATTCGAGCGTATAGGCCGTCAAGGTACGCTTAGGGTGGGGAGGAGGGGCAGAAGCAGTCAAGAGTGAAGCCGGCACAACATCGGAGCGCACAGAATCGGGGTATGAGTTTATTATATTTTTGTTTCAGAACTCATCTCTTTGGTTGGAAACTTATCTATTTTGTCAAATTTTTGTTTTTTTGATTGAGAGTTAGCTTTCTTAACTAAAAATGTAACGAGATGGTGTTTCTTTGTATGGGCTTTAGGGTCCAGTAATCAAAAAACTGTGTTTTTAATCAGACGTTTCGACTCATGTGGGAGTCCTCTTCAGTGATTTATTTCTAAACAAAACAATTTTACATTTTAAGTAATATGCTAAACGAAACCAAATTTACGTTTTTTTTTGTTTTGTTTTAAATTGTTTTATAGTAATATGCTTTCGATAAAAATAGCAGTGACGAACAAAATATAATTTTAGAGATTAAAATACAATTACGACTCTTTTTGTTGTACAGTTTTTTTGTTTTGTTAGAATACAATAATTTTTCTGACATTCATAAAATTAGAGAATATAATATAATGTAATTAGTTTTTGAATAATTGTAACTAATTCACGATAAAACATAAATAAACTAATCGAAGAATTATAATGGAAAACGATGACGAATAATTAGAAAAATGCTTTATTATGGTAATGAAAATTCACGAATTTTTTTTTTTTTTATAATTATTTTAATTTGAAAAACAGTTTTTAGTTATCACATAATTTCTCTAATCTCATCAGTTTTTTTTATTTGTTTATTTTTTAAATGTATATCTTTATATGTCATTACTAACCTTATCAAATGTGTAAGAAAATCCTCACATCACTATTACACTAATAACATTCGTTGCCGAACACTACAGATGACTTTAATTTAATTTTTCGTCGTTTTTTTGAAAAGTACATATTTTTAAGGAAAGTGTCTAGTTGTTGTTGTCACTGTTGGAAAACGACTGATTTCGAAAGTGTAAGGGCATTATGTGAAATGGGCCATGCGGTTTAAAGTTTTAGTGGGAGAAGTGCCTATCGCAGCTCAGAGTGCAGTGAGAGTTAAAGGGAAGGTCGTAAATTTGAAATCGGAGACTTTCCTATATTTTCATTCAAAATTCTTGTTACTTAGGGGTACTGGTTTACTGCTTTGGTTGATTTTTAATGTTCTTGGGAACTTCTCTGAGAACGTGGACATGAGACTCAAAAATTCAAGTTGATCCTGAGTGCTAAATAAATATTTATATGTAAGTAGGAATTATAGTAGTTCATAATTATTTTCGCGCACAGACTTATATTCCTTTAGAATTAAACATTTTAATTCACAGAAATTTGACCAAAAAATGCAGAGTACAAATCCTGTTCTCAAAAAAAACGTGCGTACGTCACGGTACTTAAATTAATATAAAAAATATATGTATTAGTCTTCTATTAGTTTTCTTCTATTAGATTCAAAAAAAGGTACAAGGCCACTAGAAGATAAAATTATGGCAGAAAGTGAGTACAGAATTTTTTATTGTTTTTTAAATAAAGCCTTATAAAAAGAAGAAAGTTTTTGAATGTCTGTTCATTGATTGACAGTATTAGGTTCACTTGCAATGTGAATCATTTCTAGCAGCATACGTTTCCTGTAATTATTAGTTTTGTCAATGATTTTAGTTTGTTGGAAATTGAATCTGTGGTCTTCATACCAGGAATGTTTAGTTAATGCGGTCCATTTTGAAGGTGGTTTATATACGTCTTTTGTGTGTTCATTTATTCTGAATTTAATCGGACGTTTAGTTGTGCCTATGTAGAAGGAGTCACAACCAGAACAAGGTATTTTATAAACTACATTCTTACCGTCAAATGTAGGGATAGAATCTTTCTGTGATTTGAAAATGCATGATAAATCATTTATATTTCTGAAGGCCGGTTTGACATCGAAAGGTTTAAGAATGCCTGACTCAGAGAAGTTCCCAAGAACATTAAAAATCAACCAAAGCAGTAAACCAGTACCCCTAAGTAACAAGAATTTTGAATGAAAATATAGGAAAGTCTCCGATTTCAAATTTACGACCTTCCCTTTAACTCTCACTGCACTCTGAGCTGCGATAGGCACTTCTCCCACTAAAACTTTAAACCGCATGGCCCATTTCACATAATGCCCTTACACTTTCGAAATCAGTCGTTTTCCAACAGTGACAACAACAACTAGACACTTTCCATAAAAATATGTACTTTTCAAAAAAACGACGAAAAATTAAATTAAATTCATCTGTAGTGTTCGGCAACGAATGTTATTAGTGTAATAGTGATGTGAGGATTTTCTTACACATTTGATAAGGTTAGTAATGACATATAAAGATATACATTTAAAAAATAAAAAAATAAAAAAAACTGATGAGATTAGAGAAATTATGTGATAACTAAAAACTGTTTTTCAAATTAAAATAATTATAAAAAAAAAAAAATTCGTGAATTTTCATTACCATAATAAAGCATTTTTATAATTATTCGTCATCGTTTTCCATTATAATTCTTCGATTAGTTTATTTATGTTTTATCGTGAATTAGTTACAATTATTCAAAAACTAATTACATTATATTATATTCTCTAATTTTATGAATGTCAGAAAAATTATTGTATTCTAACAAAACAAAAAAACTGTACAACAAAAAGAGTCGTAATTGTATTGTAATCTCTAAAATTATATTTTGTTCGTCACTGCTATTTTTATCGAAAGCATATTACTATAAAACAATTTAAAACAAAACAAAAAAAAAAAAAACGTAAATTTTGGTTTCGTTTAGCATATTACTTAAAATGTAAAATTGTTTTGTTTAGAAATAAATCACTGAAGAGGACTCCCACATGAGTCGAAACGTCTGATTAAAAACACAGTTTTTTGATTACTGGACCCTAAAGCCCATACAAAGAAACACCATCTCATTTAATACCAGAGGGTCAATACAATTCCCCATCATGAATTTAAAAATGTAACCTTTCATTTTTGGTTTCAAATTGATATTTTTAATTGAAAATTGATATATTTGCTTAAAAACTCATGTATTTTGTTGAACATTCGTCTTTTTTTATAGACAATTAATCTTCTTGGTTGAAAACTTATCCTTTTTGGATAAAAATTCAACTATTTGGTTATAAATTATTCGGTTTTGGTTGAGAATTCACTTATTTTCTCAAAAATTCGTCTTTTTTGGTTGAATTCAACTGTTTTTTATTTTAAAAAATATTTTTTGTTTTAAATATCATCTATCATATGTTTTGTTGAGAATTTATCTTTTCGGGTGGAAAATTTAACTACTTGGTAGAAATTAAACTTTTTTGTTGAAAAACCTGATTTGTGGATTGAAAATTAAACTGGTATGTAGATAGTTCGTCTTTTTGGCTTTAAAGTTTAACAGTTTTGCTGTCAATCGATGTATTCCGTTGAAAATTCGTGTTTTTGGTAGAAGATTCATTTTCTTGGTAGAAAATTGGATAAAAACTTAGCTATTTAGTTAAACATTCATTTTATTAGGTTGAAAATTCAAAAACTTGGTTAAAAGTCTAATTACTTTCTTAGAAATTCATTTTTTAATGATTTACTTCTTTGGTTGACAATTTAACTTTTTGGTTGAAAATTCACCTTTTTTTAGTTAAAATTTATTTTTATCTGAAAATTTAACTATAACATTTTTTGTTGGAGATTTATCCTTTATATGTTAAAAAATCAACTATTTGGTTAATCTTATTTGTTAAAAATTCATCTTTTTTGTTAAAGATTCAACTATTTGGTTGAAAATTCTTCTTTTTCGTTGACATTTTTTTTTTATAGTTAAAAATTAAGGTCTTGAACGCATCTTTGTAGGTGAAAAATTCAACTATTTTGATAAAGTCATTATTTTGTTTGAAAATGAAATCTTGTTAAGGATTTGTCTTTTTGGATCGAAAATTCATCTTTTATGGTAAAAAAGTCATCTTTCTTGGTTTAAAATTAACTTTTTTGTTGAAAATTCAACTGTCATAGAAAAAATTCGTCTATTTGGCTTGAAACTTCAATTGTTTTCTTGGAAATTCATTTCTTTTGATCGAAAGTTCAACTGTTTGGTTGTTAATACAACTGTTTGGTTAAGGATTAATTTTTTTTTCGTTGAAAAATTGGTCTTTTTGCGTTGAAAGTTCATGTAAGGAATTTAAAGTGTTGCAAGATTCCTGTTGAATGACCTGGCAGGTTATTATTTCTCTTTAAAAACAAAAATTCGTAAAGTTTTTAGAAGTTTAAAAATTCAGCACGGACACAAACCATCGACAACGGTAAATTTCGGCAACAGGAATCTTTTATTATTATTTTGACACAGGAATAGATTTTTCCTCTCCTGGTTGAAAAAATGAAAATAACTGGGATTCTGAGGATGTATGATTAAATCGGATAATATTTCAACTATGAAACCCTCCGGACTGTTTCTGCATTGTTCGAATAAACAAAGCGCATCATCAGGAATTTGAGACCTTTCAAGTGGAACAGGAGCGAGAAATCGTTTTAATCGACGCTGACGCTAATGGTCTGTGTGGCCCGACACGTTGTATAAGGATGATTAGTAATCCTCGCGCAGGATTAGGCAAACGAATAATTAGGTTTACGCTCAGCCTTCGTTCGTTAGCAGAGCTCCGCATCCTGAAGCCGGGGAACTGTCGAAAATTAGGAATCCCGAAATCGGATTACGAAATGCATTAAGTACTTGAGTACTTCAAAGAACACCAAAAAAAGGGAATAATGACATTCCAGGCAACCCTTGTATTGGTATATTGCCCCGACAACAATTGCTGGTAGGGTGACAGTAATTACTGCTGATGCAATCGTATTTTTCCTCACATCACGTACAGATTCGTTTTTCTATCTTTTTATTTCGAATGCGAAAAACGTTGAGGTGCTGTCCCTTATTCAGGATAAATAGTGCTAAGAGGCAGAAAGAAGGAACTGAGAAATGTGAGAACCACAATCCGCCTCAGAGTGACCCAGATTTTTTTATCACTCTTTTCCTTTAGCTATCGACAGTATGAGTATGTGTCCATCCGTAATGAAAATACACAATTCAAAAAAATTAATTAAAAGTAAATCATTTCATTAATTTATTAAGAGGAAATTTCAATTTAACTTAGCCCTATTATTGTTTCTGAATTCCTTTATTTCAATGAAAAGATCCTTTCAGGAAGTTTACCGCGATGAATTTCAGGAAGCTTGGGTTTTTTCTTAACGATCTAAATTCCTGAAAAGAAATGTCAGGGTTTTCCCTAATACGTTCATCCTGATGATAGTAGATTTTTCGCGATTAATTTCAGAAAACTTGGGGTTCTTCTTCAGGATCTGGATTAATGGAAAAAATTCCTCGGGTTTTCCCAATATCTCCATCTTGATCATGAATTTATCCACATTTCTAAAGTATGAAGCTATAGAATCAGAGGTATATGAAAAAAGGAAGAAAGAAAGTTTCATCGAATTTTTGCATTCAGTTTAATAAGTTATCTATACTGTATTAAAATAAATTAAAACTATTAGTAATTGATCATTTAATTTCATTGTTAATAGCTTAGAAGAAGGAATGTAAAATAACGCCATGCCGTATGTCGTTTCAACTTTCTCGCCAAAATAGATTGAAAGTTATCTAAATGCTGAATATAAAATGTGCCCAGGATGAAGTCATTTCGGCAATCTTTAAAGAAGCATATGAAAAATAGTGCAAATTGTAATTAAAAAAGAAAGTTTTAATAACATCTGAAAGAATGAACATTTTTCAATGTTTTTGGGCGCACTTTATAGGGATATTTCTGTTGTGAGTGTGAAGGATTTTTTATTCGGCCCTAGGTCTAGAATAGCTTACATTTCTTCTATAAAATTTGCTTAACGTCAGCTTATTCTACTTATGAATATTTTTTCCCGTTTGTAACCATTACCCTTAGCCAATATTCCCATTCTAATCTAACTTACATCTATGTAACACTTCTACACAGGATTGTGAGCGAAACAATTGGTTTTTTGCTTTCCCATCTGTCTTTTACCCTGTTCATAAATTTCTGAAACCTCCCTTTCGATCATCCTTCCTGTCTCCTCTTTGCCAAAATACCTTTCAACGCTTTTTCACTAATCGTCCCTAGCCTCTGTTCATTTTATTTGTATTTTCTTTGTACTACCCCCTTTTCTAAAACCTCATTTTGATTCACATTCCATCTCTCATCCATGAATGCTCTACACTTTCCTTAGTTCTATTTTCCATCAATGGACAAGAAACTCACATTTTTCACTTATAGCTTAAACCCCGTCACAAACTTCACCCCTTTCCATCCACGTCTCATCTTAACTAAATATTTACATATATCGTTGAATTTTTTCCACTTCCATTTACTGTCTCTAATCTTTATTCATTTAACCCACTCTGTATTCCACTCCATTTCAACCTATTCACTATATGCAAGTTTTATAAGATGTTGCAAAAAGAGCTCTAAAATTATTAGATTTCACACCTATTTTATACAAAAGGTATGTAGACGAAATTTTAGCTATTGTTCCTACTGACAGGGTGGAAGCTTTCTTAAATCTGTTTATTAGCATTGGAGATTGTATAAATTTTACTCATAAACGTGAGATTAATAACGTTATTAACTATCTTGATCTACAAATCATCAAAACTCAAAATGGTGATTTACTAATCAACTGGTATAAAGAAACCTTCTTGGTCTGGCAGATATTTAAACTATAATTCTCATAATGTATTTGGTCATAAAATTGGGTTAATTAAAGGTTTAGTAGACAGATGTGTTAAATTAAGTGATATACAATTTATAAAAGAAAATTTGAATGAACTAAAAACAACCTTAATACATAATAACTATCCGCTCGATTTTGTTAATGACATTATTACAGAACGTATTCATTACTACTACTACTACTACTACTAAGCCATTTCCCTTTCAGGGTAGGCGTGACACTACCCGATTCGGGTAGTGTTTCTAGGTGGATATTTTTCTTGTAGTTATAAATAACTACAAGTGTAGGCTCACCACACCCACGATGTGCCAACAGCACTCGGTATTCTTGAATGGTCACCCATCCAAGTACTAACCGCGTCCAACGCTGCTTATCTTCAGTGATCTGACGAGAACTGGGGGTTTCAGCGTGGTATGACCGTTGGCCATTAGATTTACAATAATAGTAGTAAAATAAAGAACAATAACAAATGGAGTGACGCTCACAATAAATTCAAATTAAATGTTACTTTGCCTTACATTCAGGGTTTATCTGAACGGTTAAGGAGTTCACTTTAAAAATGTAATATTAATGTTTATTTTAAAAACACAAATACTCTAGATAATTATTTATCAAAGAAGAAAGACAGCGACTCCATTGAAAATTTATTAAAATATTAGCTACTTAAAAAAAAAACTTATCAACGACGTATTATTGAGTCCATTTTTATGAACAAATTTCGCAATATTTCTGTAAACTCACATACTGAAATTATAAACATTATTAAAATTTATCAAAGTATTTTCAAATAATGTCACATTTTTTTTAGTTGAAATAATTTTTTCTCACATTTAAATTAAATTCAGTTTCGCGCATTTCCTCATTAGTGGTTTCAATGAAAACTCGCCTATGTCAACGATCATTACGTATACTGTCTTATTGTGTCTCTATATTATCCATTTCTGTTCGTCCTTCCTAACCATTATAAAGATATATTTTTCTATATTTTAAGATGTAGTTTTTAAAGTGAGTGAAGTCTCTTTAATTTTTTGAGAGTTCTATAACAATTTTAATGTTTTCTAAATTTTTTACTCAAATTTTGGCTTGAATTCTTCAAAATTGACATTGGTTTCTATGTTCCTTTTCGATGTTTGTTTTACTCTTCAAAATTAATTTTATCTTAGTTACAAATTAACATTAAATTATGAAATTATTCTTTTTATTTTTGATTTATCTGTTTAATATTGCTAATTTGAAATATTATTGTATTTAGGTTTTAAAAACGTCTTGAAAAAGGTACGCAATTGTACCGAAACGTACGTAAAGGATGGAGAAGGGACTTTTTTAATTAATAAATTTTGAGTTGGAAAAATGTTTTTGGCTCAATTTTTATTTAATTTTATGTGGAACGTAAGACATACAAAATTTACAATTTAAAATCCTTAAACATCGTCGGTCAAAGAAAAGGATTGATTTGTTACTTATCAAATCATTTTACAATATTCACTATATGCTTTGATTTTTTAATATTCTTCACTTGAACTCCCTCCACTTTGCTCTGCTTTTAAACTTTTGCTGTATCATCCCCACTTTTCTTCTTTAAACTGTTTCTCCTGCTTCTTCCTATTTTATTCTGCAACCCATAATCCAGTGACCTCCAGTTTTCTCTTCCCACTTGTATCCGTTTCCTCATTGTCCTCTTCCTTACTTTTCCATAACCCATTTCGAAGAGAGACAAGTGTCAGACCATAGTGGTGGCACTCCCATGTATAGTTTTGAAGGCATTATGTTTTAGTGTCCGGGGGAACCGCTAGGTGGCGCTGAGAGTCAGTACAATGCAATGCGCATGTGCAACCATAATATTTTCAAATATTTCGAAATCTCGAAATTGGCCATTAGTCGAAGTGTCAAATTGTGTTTGTTGTGTTAACCTTGTTATATAAAATTTTCTGCAAGTTTTGATGTGTATATTGTTATATACGTACTGTGTGTACTATTTCGTGCTGATGTAAGGAAATGTGTTGATTGGTAAGTATTGAATTCAAAAAAAAAAGTACTATTTGGTTGATTTGAGGTTACTTTGTTGTTTTCATATTTCGAAGCAGTAACAAATAAATTAAAAAGGATATAAATAAAAGTATTTTTGAGATATTAGGAGGTTTTTTTCTTCAAGCAAAGTTTGTCGTTTATAAAAATTTCTTTGTTAGAGAAATAAAAAATATTATTCGAAGACATAATCTCAAATGTAAAGCCAATTAATCATTTGCATTACAACAAATCATACTTATAGTATTTAAATATATATTTTACGTATGAAAAATCTTTTTATATTCATCAATTTTGATAATTTTGAAAGTTTATTTACACGAAATTAAGCGAAATTTAATATTTACGAGAATTTGGGGGAAGCAGAGTTTGGAATGTATTGCTGTCAGGGATTTGTATGTTCATTGACTTATAGTGTCCGGGGGAACCGCTAGATGGCGCTGATTTTGAAGCCAAGTCTTCAAAACGATACATGGGAGTGCCACCACTATGTGTCAGACGTCTTCTTCTCCTCCATCCATTACCAGTGACAGTACTCAAACTACAGCTGTTTCCAGCAACCTATATCTTGCTTCCTCTTGCGGACACCCGGTACTTGCTTGGCCCCTTCGTGATTTTCTGTAGTGAATGTCATGCGTGTCGAGCCTCCAGTGTATCTCCTATAATCTACATCCTTGTTCTGCTAATGTACCTTCCCCTCTATATATCGTCACCCAAACCTGCACAAATTATTCTCTCTTATTTTTTCTCTCCTCTCGTTCCCGATTCTTTCTCAGCCTTCTCAGCGCAGTCCAGTAAACTGCTTTAGTCAACTCTCGTTGACTTTATTACTTCCAACACCCTAGTACAAATTTTTTCTTACATTGTATTATAAGTTAAAGTTGAAACTTGGAAAGAAGAAAAATAAAATGAATATATATTTTAAGGCTGCGTTCAATCTTCCTGAAAAATTTGGGAATTTGGCGAAGGGGATGGACTAGTGGTCTCAAAAATGCGGGACGACTAGCCAAGCTTATGAAAAATATTTGACTACTCATCCCGATTTTTGGGACGATGAGACACTGCGATATTTTAAAGGATTTTCATAGAAAATTCATGATTAACCCTAGACTGCTAATGAGGAGTGCTATGATACCCCAACGAAGAAAGAAAGACCGAATTGCACTTTCTACCTAACTTCATGTCACACTCGTCCGCTCCGTGTAGATTAGAAATAATAAAAAAAACCTATTTAAATCATTTATCCTTATTAAGACCCTTTATGAAATTAATTATTTTACTCAATAAACAGTTAAATTACTTTAAAAAAACTTATTCAACTGTGTTTCATTGATTTTTACCATTTCTCACTTTTCCACCATTTTTCAAATTTTCATATATTTTCGAATAATTATACTTTTTGAAAGGAAACAAAAAACAGTAGGGTCGATAGGAGTAAGAGTGATAACAGGAGTACTGTGATAAAGAGAAACTTTGGAATGAAAAACGAATTATTTCTGAACTTTTTTGTTATAAAATAAAGATGATATCTCTTGATGTCATTCTTGATGTCTCTTGGCTGTCATTAGTTATTGCTTTCATCAATCATTTTTGAACAAATTGATATGCTGTTAGAAAACTCCAATTCGTAGTTGTCTCATCTGGTATTTTGATTTTTTAATTTTTCCTGCATAAATTACCTTTTGCTGATTTTGTTTTCGGAAATTTAGGAAGATATTATATTTTCCTTGAATATCTATTGTTTTTTTTTAAATTCTACATTCTTATTATTTTTAATGGTGAATTTCTTTATGACAGGCTAATTCAACATCAGACTCAGGGAAAATGTGATATCTGTTTTTTTTTATTGTGAAATACGAAAATCTGTCAAGAGTTCGAATACAGTTGAAGTGGTTAATGAACTTAATTTTTACAATAAAAATGTAAGTGCGTAATAATAATTAGCATATAAGATTTCAGTATGTTCATTAAGACAAGCGGATACCAAATTCAAAATTGATTTGTTTTCATTTTCATCGTTATTGTTATAAATGACGAAAAATTGCAAGCAAATATCGACGCCTCCATTCAATATGAGTCTATGTGCTGACAGTGCCGTGTATGAGACTACGCGCTGTGTATAAGCATAGGGAATAGTCTCATACAGAGCGCTGTTAACACATAGACTCATATTGAATGGAGGCGTCGATATACATTATAAGAATCAGGGGACGTTTCATTAACAGTTACGAAACAACAATCTTGTGGCATTTCGTATCACACTTGCCCCAATTGACCCTAAATGTCATCTAAAACACTCTTTTCTTCAAAAAAGGCTGTTTTGTTTTTTTCTATGATTATTTTTGTATTTAAACCATTTTTTGTTATTTTATCTTGAAATAAGTATAATATCATATATAGCATTCTTTTTCTCAATAAAAACAAACAGATTCACCTATGTAATAACTAATTTATTGTAAATAGAAAGCATTAGGTCTCGGAGAAAGGCGTGGGGTGTCGGAGCACCCCGTATTATAAAAAGAAGTAAAAAAATCATATTACTAGTTAGGGGTTCATTATTTTATGTAATAAAAAAATTTGTTTTCCAGCAGATAAAAATATTTAAATTTGTTTAAATTGCTTCTTCCAACTTGACTTACCCTTTTTGCATCATGCAAGAAAAAAAGTGTACAATTATGCTGTTAAGTCGCTTCGATACAAGAGAAATTTAACTTTAAAATGCGCTCATGAACATTGGCAAATATTTATTATTTCAGAAGTTACTCAAAATTTTTAAAAAATTAGAATTTGCACTGTTTTTTCAAACTTCTTTTGAAATTGGTCAAAGCTTAAGACGTTAATTAAGATGTTCAAACCAACCCTCTTATAATTTCCCTCCCCTACTCCCCTACTCCCACTGCGTTTCACCTTCCTCCTAATTTCCCCGACTTCCCCTCCCGTCCCTAACTTATTTCGCCCCTACTTTCCCCTTTCCACACTTCCTAGCTTATACTCCCCTTCCCCAACCATCACTTCCCCTTCCCTACTCACCCGCGCTACGCTGCTAGTCCTCGCCTTACTTCCTCTCACTACCCTGCCACATTTCCAATCATTTCTCCTACTTCCCCTCCCCTCATTTCCCATAATTTCCCCAACATTCCCACCCTTATTTCCCCTCATTCCCCCACTTCGTATTTCCCCTTAAATCCCCCTCCTCTTGTTTCCCCTAGTTCTCCTTCCGTCATTTCCCCTCCTGGAAAAAAGTAGGACGGACGAACGGACGAACACCCGACCAAAAGTGTGAGGATTTCTGCCGGCGGCTACGAAACCCCAAAAAGTGATAAAAGGGCCTTGATCCTTATGTAGCTCATTTTATTCAGAATTTAGATTAGCTTTCAATCTCTTCACGCTAAAAAAGTATAAAATCCGAATTGATACAATTAACAATTAATAATGAACAACCTCTAAATGATAAAGAATGGATGTCCGCATACTAAATGGCGGCAGTGTATATTCTGGGCGTGTATGTATATTTGTATAAATAATAATATTAAAAGCGGTGAAAAATTCTATACTTTGAAATGCGCTTTAAAAGTGGAATGTTGTTTGCACGTTCTGGGTTAATGACATAGGTGTTATCGTTTACTATACTATGTAGCTAGTCTGAACAGTCCCGTACTTCTAACACTACTCATCCAAGTACCTGGTATCCTTTAAACTGAAATGGTATCAAGGGTGGATAATGCTTCAAGTAGAAATGCAGATATAATGAATTAGGGTACCTAGAGATTTTTTGAAATTCTTTAAACATTGAAACAGAACTTTCCTTATGAATTGTAAAAAGCAGTAAAAAAGAACTTGCTTCGCCAGTTTATAAATTGAAAAATGATGAAATAAATCAAAGAAATTGTAAATTTTACGAGTGATAGGTGCAGCAGGGAATCCAATTTAAAATAGAAGTTAAAAAAAATGAAAATCTTTTTTTTACAGTGTGCAAGACATGTACTTTATAAAAAGATATTAATTAAATTCATCAAAATATCAGGTTGCATTTCGAACAATTTGTCATTTAACGTTTTGAATATTTTGAAAAAGTCAGACTTTTGTATAATAATTAAGTAAACAATTTTTGCATTTAACTAAAATTTTATAAAAAATGTAATTCTTATGTAACACCTTTAATCCACCATTAGTAAAATTGAAGTTCATGTATAATTAAATTTTTTCCAAGACCTGTCCGTTTGTCCTGATAATAGTTCAAAAATAATGTACTCAAAATTGCTCTTTTGTCCACGCTTTTTATTCGAAAAATTTCACTTACAGTTTAAAATTGGTTAATCTCCTGAAAAATATTATATATTTCAATAACAGACTGTGGGAAAATAAATGATACAAACATATAATAACTAATAATATAAAGTACCTAGATTATATTCTTTTTAAATATACAATCAAGTGATTTGAATGAAGTAACTGAACAATATAGAAAATTAATTAAATGCCCGGGACAAAAAGTAATTAAATTTAGCTACTAACTTTCTCTTCTTGTATTTAATAAAACAGATCTGATTTTGAAAGGACACCTAATTATTTTTCGAATAATCTCTTTATCATCACTTTCTTATAAAGAAACTTTGTGAGATAGGTTGTCAACAGCGGCTTTCGATTAAAGAGAAGGGCTAATTAATTTTGTCAATTAGATTGTGTCAGAGAGATGAACTTAATAGACACAGGAATAATGGAAGTTAATCTGAGTTTTAGATCGGTTACGATCATCACGTATTATATTTGCAATGAAAATTTTATCCCTGCATGCACGATTACAGAAGCTATTAATTTTAAGGTTACTTTCTAAAACTAGAACAATATCCAGTTCTACGTAAGAGTTCTACATATTAATGCATTCAGATATTCTAAACATTTCCTAAAACAATATACAGTAATTGAAGTCCAAATTTCAAAGTTCCAGTTAAAATTTTGTTAAACAAATATTATTTTCTGTAAGAAGTTCAAATATTAATAAAATATACTTATACATTTAATAGCATATTACAGCATAAGTAGTATTAGACATGTCTTCACGGGAAGATCAATGTTTGCAGGACATTCAGCTCCACGTGAGAACCTGTCTAATACTACGAGTGATATACCATATTTTATTCGACATGACAGGCAGCTGCTTGGCTCTGATTGGTAATCTCTATGGCGCGAAATTTGAAAATTTTCAGTCTGAGCTAGAGTATTATATATATATATATATATATATATATATATATATATATATATATATATGTAGGT
>CAKNYM010053600.1:77620-165582 GCA_932195095.1 Andricus curvator | reverse complement strand
TTCGGAACTAATAATAATTCAGCAGGCTTTGTAACGCTCACTTTTCAGGGGCTGTAAAAGTTTAATAACACGGTGACTGTGAATAACATAAAATAATTGAGACAATAAGAAATCAAGGAGCATCCAAAATATTTGAGTCTTGGTTTACTCACCAGATAATCTCAAATGCTTTCCACCCAGACAGGAGGTTTCCGTCGTCAGAATTTGTAAAGGCGTTGAAAAAGATTCTAAAAAAACATCTACTCGGGATAAATCCACACCCCGCCTCTCACAGGCGCCGCTAAGTACTTCTCTGAAACAAAAAATAATACAAATACTTAAGCAAAAATTTTTGAACTAAAGACGATTGTTTGCTTGAGAATAATAAACAGGATTAAATTAATTTTCAAAATTCGGTCCCAGCCTCCCTCATCTATCCATCATTTCTTATTCTATTTGTTTATTACTCACATGGCCCTCATTTTGATGCGCCCTTCTTGTGCCACTTTCATATATTTACTCCTTCATGACTAATACCTTTTATTTATTACTCCTACAATCCTCCGGTTTGATTTCACCCTCCTCTTGTGCCCCTTTCATACACTCTCAAGCTCTCACTACCTAAATTCCTCTTATTTATTTGTTGCTCCTTTTTTCCCCTCCTCAAATTCTTCTCATTTATTGCGCTTCCCACCATCTAATTAGTTATTCAATATTATGAATACGTATGGATATTTGTAGGGTATTGAACACTTTAGTACAAAATACACGAATTTTTAACTCTATATTCTAAAGATTACAAAGGTTTTAATTCGAGATTTTAATGTGACGGATTTTTTTCGTAAACCAAGGTTTAATAATCATATAACTCGAGTCTTGAAAATGCTAAAACCATGAGCTGCTTATTTTTGTCAGAAAGTAGATTTATCGTGCTTTGTTCCCTTAATTCTCAAATAATCAAACAAATTGATCCTTAATTAAAGCAATGTTAATTAATTTAATTACTTCAGTCAGGAGATTGAAATGTGCGGCCCCTCTGTTTTATATTATATTTATTTTCTTCTTTTGGAACGCATTTTTTATTAGGGGGTAGGAACAGAGGGTCGCGGCAGTAATAAAAAAGAGGAATTAGGATGAAGGGAGATAGAAAGCGTGATTACGAGGAGGAAGGAGGACGGGATAATTGATTTTCTTTAAGAAATTTTAATTCATTGTACAAAAAAAAGGTTCTTCAAAGCAGAATAAATTATTAATTTATAAAGATTTGAGAATGATTTCCTTCTGCATGCTTTTCTAAAAATCCATTGGCGATTTACTGGTCTGTAAAATAAAGGTAAGCTGAGGCTTACCTTCATTTCATCCAACTGCTTCATTTATGTTTAAATTTCGCAGAATTTCGTGGAATTACGTCTGTTGCCTAATCTTGACTGAAATTTCGTCATTCTCTCAAGCAAACCGCGAATAGATACTAGAGAGTGTGTAAACTGGTTACGGGTAGCCATGCGATCCCCTTTGTTAACCTGTCACGTTTATAACGGACTAAATGGCAGTATATAATTCCAGTTTGGAATCTTTTATCCCACATAGCACACTTTCCGAAAAAACCAGGTCTGTCCCAGGTTTAGACCTATCCTTTTCCCGAAAAAACCTAGGACAGACCTGGTTTTTTCGGGAAGTGTACTATGTGGGTATACGAATCCTCTGCTGGACTATTCGTTTAATTTTTTTTTATGAATTTTTATTAAAATTTCTAATCTATATGTCATTTTATTTATTCATCGCCGAGTCTAAACGTACGGACCTGGATGTGCGGACACTAACTTTATTCATATCCTAAAAGTAATTTGTCTTCATTAATTGATTGTTTCCTAAATTCGAATTGTAATTGTCACCTGAAAATTACTAAAACTTAAATTAAGACCCTCTGCTATCCCAGCCTTAAATTATATAACTTTTTTTGCAAAAGATATCCTCGTTGTATGTACCTTCGAGTTAAAGGTTCCATAGATTTTCCCTTTTACGAAGATTCATTTCAGGTACATAACTATATACCTAGAAAGAATCTTTTTATTCGTAAAACGTAAAATCTATGAAACCTTTGACCTTCATCTCAGAAGTACATACAACGTCATATAAAGTCTTCGGAATTTGATAAAGAAAAAAATTCAAAACATATTGTTTCACAATTTTCATTTATAGACTGTACTTTAATATATATTCTAATAAAATATTAACTTTTTGCCCAGGTCATATTAAAAAAACTAATAATTCATTCTTCATCTTTTTAGCTTTACTTATTCTCATATTAGCAATAAACCTTATGTTACCAGTGTATAAATCAATATATAAATTAATGTATTAATGTTTAACAAGTTTTATTGTGCGTTCATTTGCTTTCGTATTTCAAATCTGTTGCAACTTAAAAGTATACCGAAATCGATGTACTTTTGAGGATCGTCGTTGTATAGTGAATAATATAGATGGATTTTCAAGAACTAATTTTTAAACAAAATATTCAGAAATAACACCAAAGCTATTTCAAGGAAATGGACCGACTGAATTTTTTTTTCGATTTAAAAAGAAAACAGGAGATATGTTTTTTCTAAACATTATTTCAGAAGGTGACAAACTTGGTGTGATACTAGTTGATAGCAAATAATTTGACATTTACGACACGTTGGGCACAAATGGGTTTAAAATATGAGATATGTTTAAAAAATCTGATTCTACCATCAGTTTTACAGGTCACGCATTATGTCCCACGAGGGGTCATCGACGGTAGGTATGAGAAGAAAAATGATGTCCCTCTTCATCAATAAATCGTGGGTGGGCAGTTTGTGGTTACCCGTCGTTAGAAAATGTAGGATATTTTTTCAGCAAAAGGAAAACAACTACACGATTGATTTCCCCGAGTTACATCATTCATTCTCATCAGTGTCACATTAGTTAATCAAACCACCAACACGTTTTTTTATTTTCACAAATCTGATTCATAATTATACCAAACATCGAGTTTAGCGGTCCTAGCTTAAATTTATCTTTAACATGACCGGAAATCATCTATGTTGTAAACCTTTGGGGATTTGCAATGTGAAAGCCACGTTAGTTATAAACATGTAATGCTCTACTTTTTTCGCGAAGTAATCTACTGTATCGTCGAATGCGCTTTCGTTTCATTTCAATCTGCAGATTTTAAATGAGACGACAAAATAGCTTTTCTGCCGAGTAATGGTTTCTACTTAGGATATCAAATGATTTGAAAATTCTTCATCCTTGGAACAAAACGTTCGATTCTTGAGTCGAACAAATATTCAAAGAATGCCAATGCACATTTTTTTTAATTGATAGAAATGAAGCCGAGGAAAAATAAATTGTCGTTTATGGTTCAATATATTAATAGTTGATATTTTAAATCGGAGAGTATTTACAACGACAAAACTTTAGTTTAAAAAAAATATACGCAAGAATAAATGATTTGCAGAGTGAAATCTTATATAAAATTACTGACGCATGAAATAAAACAAACATTTTCGGTTCAATCATAATAGCATGAGACCAAAAAGGGATTGAAAATAATTTTTTATAATTTAAAAATTGTCTTCTATCATAAAAATGAGCATAAAGCATTTTTTCGAACGCGATTTATCACTTCATAGATTTTACTTAAGTTATTTTCAAAGTTATTCTTTCATAATTGTTGTCTTTCTAGGACTTTCTATTTCTACTTAAAATCTTTGAGTGTAAAGAAGAACTTTCGTGCGGAAAAAAGTTTCTCCAATTTTTCTAACTTTGAAAGCATTCAAAATGCAAAGTGACCGAACTAAAAATGTCGATATCGAAATTTATTTTCTGTTAATAAATTTTTATTTGATATAAGGTGAATATATGTAATTTTATTAAATGTAGAAAATTATTCCTCTTTTTACAGATTCTGTTTTACGTCGGAACCACTTTGACGTGTCGAGTTGCGGAATTCCTGGGACAGCTTTCAGGTTGCCCTTTTTCTTTTCAAAATGGGGTGAATCTATATGATTTATTATCGCAATTTTTTACTGTAACTCGCAGATTTTTCATGTAACTATTCCATGGACACGTATTCGCGCTTATTCCTGTCCTGATTTCAACCCTTGTTTGACCGGCTGACTGGTTCATGTCTATTGAATTTTGATTCACATTAAAATGCTATAAATCATGAACCGTGACGGCTCGAGATACGTGTTCTTATTCAATTTTTTTTACTTTTTTTTTAATAGCCTATACTAATATGATATCTGCTGCTAATCCACTTTTCTGACAGTTTGCTCCGGGAGAGAAAAATTAGTTTTTATTCGCTTTCAACAAAATTATAATAATTAAACTCGCCGAATTTTCATGATGAATTAATTTTTGCAGAAAAAATGTAATTTGCTTACATTATTGTTAAACAATTTCAAGAACCGCTCAATTGAAGCTTGTTTATTTCTAAACGGTTCACTTTTCTCATTTATGTATTTGTATCAAGTTTTACAATTGTTTTAATGTCTACGCTTTCAAATTTTAAACTGTTGACATTTTAACGTCTTTATTCAAAAATTTAAATTGTTTAATTGTTTAATTAAACATAATGTGTCTCGTTTTACTTTCATCTCATTTTCATTTAATTTTCATTTGATTTCCATTTGAAACTTCACTTGTCAACATTTTAAAACGTTTAGTTTAAAAACTTTTATTTGAAATTGTTCTTTACACTTTCAGTATTAATACTTAGGTATATTATTTAGTCTCAAATTAAGAAGGCAGAAAAGAAATACATATATGGGACGCTCGGTAATTCATGACGCCACAGATGACCATTTGCCCTTAATTTTGCCCGATTCTGGGAAAAATGATATAAAATCCACGTATTGGACAAGCTTTTATTCACCCAATTTGTTTCAAATAGTATACCTAAATATAAATTCTATGATTTGTACCACGTAACAGTTTATTTATACTACGTCACCTATTGGGTCCATCAAAAAATGGTGAAACACATAGACTTTATGTTATTTTAGCAGAATCGAACAGGGCTATAAGTATCTCCGTATTTCACATTTTGAAATGAATTGTGTGAAGAAAAATTATTCAAACAATTTAAAAAATTTTCATTAGGAAATAATCGAGTAGTAAATTTGGAATAATCCAATTTTATTTTATATTAACGATATTACAAAAATTAAATTTTCACTTTTCAGCGTTCGATTCAACTCTTAAGATGTTTATGGCGTTTCACATATATATTTTTCTTACTTAGAGCGTGAAAAATCAAATTTAAAAATAAGTTCAAAATCAAATTTAAAAATAAGTACATGGTTATGACCGAGGGCAAACTCTGGTAAATATTTTTTCGGAAAGTATACATTTTGTCCAACTTTTTATTCTATAGATGTATAGAGACCGATAAATACACGAAAGTATAATTACAAATATTCTGAATGTTATAGATTCTTTCAAATTGTGACTGCTTTGTTTTAAAACTTGAAAGTGTTCTACTTCTCATGCTCAAAGCTAAATACTCTCAATTTTTGAGTAATTAAAAAAATTATACAATATTTTAATTTTTTAAGTTTTGAAAACGTGAATCTAGATATTATAATCTTATTTCTCTGGAAAATATAATTTTACCTTGATGCGAATTAAAATAGAATTTCTATAATTTGATTAACTTGGAAATTTTACAATGTGTTCTAATTGAAGAACATATTTTCTTAAAATATATTAAAACATTGGTTCTTTTATATAAGCATTGCTACTAAAATTGTCACAAATGTATACCTTTTCTAATTCAACTCACACGATTAATGCATTTTTATAAAGATATTTTTGACTGTTATTTCGAATATCTCCAGTATCATACAAGTACTTTCAACAAATTAAAGAATTCTCTGGCTAGTAATCTTCTCAATTCCTTCATTTTTCAGTGGTAAAGAAATTTAGAGTGACTGTAAATTGAAAAAATATGGTAGATTATAATAGTTTCAGAAAGTTGAATTTTTTGATTGATTTGGAGACCTGTTTTTATTCATTACTTGCCTTATCCACTGTAGAACGAAACTCTAGAGATAATATTTGCAGTCAAAAAACGTTTACAGAAAGGCGTTGTATTAAAATATTGGAAAAATCTCCACATCAGCCCTGTTAACATATTTATTTTGCAATTTTTCTGTGAATAAAAGTTCACTTTATCAATAGAATATTATATTTTCCGCATTCACGAGAGTAAAATGGCAGGGCTAGTTCTAGCAGCAAATTCCTGTTACCGACATTTATCCATATCTAGAGCATTTAATGTTTCTAGTCCGTGCTAAGTTTTGACAATGACTTCCTTAGATTTCAATAAAAGATGGTAACTTTTCAACTACAATAATTTCTGTCCTGCTCACAAAGAGTCATTATAGCATTACTCTTTGCAGGTTCATTTTATACTTTTTTATTCCTAAATGCAAAATTATAGAAGTGTAAAAGCTTATAAAGAACGTACCAGAAATAAAACTGAAGATATTTAATTATAAATTCAAAAAAAAAGTATCTATTTACAAGTACCACCCCTTATACCTGTTTCTATGTCAAAATGAATGAATTCTGTTTCAACAGATATCCATGGATTCGTGCATAAGAACATCAGGAAACACATCTGGTTTGAATAGAAATTGGATTTTCCGTTTTATGTATCACCAACCGCGGATTTGTATGTGTGTAAAATCCACGCTTCTCGGGATTCTCTATTTTTATTACCTTTGATTCCTCTCTACTTTTTTCGGAGTAATAAAATATAAATATAAATCTATCTTCACTTTGTAGCGGGTAAAATGTAAATTACTTTTTAAATATAGAACATTTATTTTATTCAGATGCCAAATGAATATTTGAAATCTTCAAAAAATAAAACAGAAACTTCTTTAGAGAATGAATAAATATGTAATACAATTTCTTAACATATTGTTACTAAATTGTTAATACAATATAAAGTTATGTTTTTTTGAAACAAAATATAATAAGAATCAATCTGAAGAATGTATAAGCTATAATTTAAGGTCAAAATTAGGTTAAAACAGTTTTTGGCTAGATAAAATAGTTCTACAATTAGTGAAAATAATATAGAGAGACTCCATGGCTGATAGCTAATTAGCCTAACGTGACGCTAATTCACGCTGTAATTGAGAATACCTACAACATTTTCAGTTTTTCCCTTCCAATTGTTTTAGACAGCCAACTTCAAAGTTTTTAAGGTTGAAATGCCAAATTATGCATTTCAACGTTATATCTTGCAAATTAAAAAAAAAATCTTTAAGCATTTTGAACGTTGATGTTTATGAAATTTGTAATATATATTTTTTAAATTTCGCAAATCTTAAAATTTAAAGGATTTAGAATTGTTTTAAGATCAAGTTTTCAGAGCTTAAATATAAAAGAAATATTAGATTTACAATAAAAACTTTAGATGCGATTCTACTTTTGTCGTATAATTATACGAGCCGGATTACGTTAATATACCTTGTTTTGTAACAGTCTGAAATAAAACCCAAATTATTAAAATTCTTCGCATAAAGAAAAAATCGGGCCTTTATGTAGTCAGTTTTTAAACTCCTCTAATTAGGTTTTATAAAAGCATTAGTGACAACTTGACTTCTTAGAGAAAACCCTTTATGATTTCATTTGATATCTTCTTCAGATTGATCTACTCAAATGTATTGCTACAACAAATTGAATTAATTACGCGTTTATCGAAAACCGGAAACACATTTCAACTGAAGAGTCGAAAGTTCACTTCAAGATTAGATATCATACATGATCGATATCGCGTGGAAGTTTAATAATTTTCCAGCTTTGAATTTATGGACCAACCCTAATGGAAATGGGCGAGCGAAGATCCGGCGAATCAAAATGGCCGGAGGTCCACATTCTATATTTTCCGCTTTAAACTTTCCTCGGATATCCACTTTTAGAGGGGGCAGAAAACCTTGGAGAATGATTGATAATACGTTGAGAATTGTCCTCTTGTGAGCGAGAACTATTTAAATCGACCTTAGGTTACTCGGCAAGAAATATGAGAAGAGAATTTACAACATGAAGTGTTGAACACGGAGAAAATTGATTGGGGAAAGATACTGCAAAATCTGCGTAAAGCTGGGACATAGAGGCATTTGAGGAAACTTTCAAATGCAGTCGAATAACATGAATTCTAAATATGAAAAAGAAGGTAACACAGACATTCCTTCTACAAGAACTTATCGATTTTTAAATTTTCAAATTAATTTTATTTATTTATTTATTTGGGTAATTCTCCACATAAAGGTCACTTTTGCTTTCCCGTGTAATATCTTTGTGAATATTTATTGAATTGCTTTATAATTTGATAAACTTAATCGTTTTAATAACACGGACCGAACGCATAAGATCAACACAGATTTTTTTTACGCGAAAAATATATTGAACAAGCATTAAATACTTGAAAAAATGCCCTTTCCTTGTTCTCCACCTACAAATTGCTAAGTTTGAAGAGGATTTTCGAAACCAAGAGTAATAAAATATAATTTTTCACTGATACCTTTTAAAAGTATGTCTCAAAAAATATTATTCCTCCATATCGATTTTTATTTTGTCGCACTTAAAGATAAGAGAATTTTAAGTTGAAAAGTTTCCCCATTATTTTTTTCCTGGAACGTGTAATGACAATATGATGAGTTTTTGACACATCTTAACACATATTTAAAGGGAGTCATAGTAAATAATTTTCCCAAAGGACTTTCTACCATTGTACCTCATGATTGTTTATTAAATAAAGCATCCTATTAACATTATTATATTCTAAAATACTTGAAATTGTTGAGGAATGAAATATCTAATGCATTTTGTCATGGAGAAGTTCGAAGGTAAAGATTAAAAAAAATTGGGGCCTCGCTCCATGAGCTGTGACGCGGATCTGAGCTGTCAATTTCGACTACGTGTATTTCAGTGCATTTGTGTGATGGAGTCTGTTTATTTGATAAGTTAATTCATTCATTATGTCATTAGGAGAAAAAAAATATATTACTTAAATGTAGTTTTGAGCGATTTTTGAAACCTCGAACAAATTATAACCTTCAAAATGCGTTTTTTTCTTCTTAAAACTGATTGCATTTCAAATCTGACATTTTATAGGTCAAGTTTATAAGACCAATGTAATTTACTTTGATATTTTTAGTTTTCGTTCATTTTATTCTTCTGATCCTTTTAGAAAATAATGTTAAAACATTCGAACTTTTTAAAAATGTTTACGGTACTTCATTTTATAGGTTATGCATGTTTTGCAAAAGTAATACATACATAGATTAGCAGTTCGAACTCGAAAGTTCATTGCCTCACTACCCGATTCGGGTAGTGTTTCTAGGTGGATATTTACTACCAATGTGGGCCCACCTAATATTTATGTAAATTCAGTATTGTTGAACTGAATAAAAAAAACGTTAGAAAAGGAATAAAGAGACGTACGGAAAAATGAATCCGTGTTTCAGAGACGTATTCCTCTGCTGTAAGCCATATTAAACTAAAAGAACGTACTGACATACACTGTTAGAAAAATCTCTACTGAATTTAGTATGCATGTAATGGAAGCAAAAATGCACAACATGAAATTAAATTTAGTATACCAGCGTACAGTAAATTTAGTATATTTATACTGAAATTCGTACACGCGTATACTAAATTTCTTATACGTGTTTACTAAATTCAGTATGAATATACTAAATTTACTGTACGCTGGTATACTACATTCAATTTCATGTTATGCATTCTTGCTTTCATTACATGTATACTAAATTTAGTAGAGATTTTTCTAACAGTGTATGCGAGTATACGTGAAAATATAATTTATGTTTTGGGAGCGTTGAAAATTAATTTATTCACGTTTTTTAATTTGGATAAATTTTAGTGTTTCTTAACAACAATTGATTAATAATTATGAAATGCTTTCTTGAATGTTAGAGTACTAGGAAGTTCATTCGTCCAGCTTATCACATTTGCATGCAGCGACCCAAAATACGGAAGGACAACCATTCGTATAAAAAAAAAAAAATTTTCAATCCACTATATTGGATAAACTATTTTGAGTTTAAAAATTCTTTTATCATATTTGGATTGAGCGACCTAAAGACTTCAGGATGACCTTTTTTATAAAATGTTGAATTGGATCAGCCATCTTGAATTTTGAAATTCTGCTATAAAATTCGAAATCAGCAACCCGAAAAACTTTAGAATATACTCACTTCTATAGAAATCGGTCCATGAATCCAAATTCTAAAAGAAAACCGATAACTCTGTCAAAAAAATGTTTAACAAAATTGAAAAAAAAAAACATTTTTAAGCTCAAATATTTTAATAATTGGTAGCATCAATGAATAGGTGTGATACAAAAAAACCTATTTCAGAATATTTTTGCAAAAAAAGTTGCTTCTATCAAAAGTGACCTTAACACAGAGAATCACCCATTTACTTTAATTTAAACTTCATATTTTTTCGTTGAAAATTCAACTAATTAGTTAACAGTATAACTACTTTGTTAAAAATTCATTCTACTGATTTCAGATTTGACTAATTTGCTGAAAATTCATTTTTTGGTTTTTTGAAATCTAATTTTTTTAACTGAAAATTTCACTATTCTATTTTTGGTTGAAAATTGATGTATTTGGTTGTAAATTTATCTTTTTTTTTGTAAAAAATTGTTCTTCTTGATTGAAAAATCCGCTTCTTGGTTAAAGGATACGCTAGATTTAAGAAACTGGATTTTGTTCATTAAAGTACATTTTCTTGAGATGAGGTAAACTTTCTTGGATCATGAAAATATTGTATCATCCGTATTCGTACCGATATTTTCTTGATACAATACTAATTTTTTCCGTCTATTCATTTTTTTCTATTTTTAGAAAAGAATTTATTCCCTTCTTATTCCCCTATTTTCGTGAAAAATCACCCTATTCCCCTGTTTTGGGAGCAATTTAGGCTGATGAATACTACGTTTGTACGTTTTGTGTTTTACTTTAATCGTTTATCAAATATGTGATTTAAAGTATACTATACATAGGAGGTGGGTTGGGTGTATGTGTGACGTCACCGGTTTGTCAAACTTTGTGTGATGATCTATGACGAAGAAGGGGAGGTGTGGAAAAAGTTTTCAAAATAGCGTGACGTAGTTTTTGAGCGGTCTCTCAGTGGGATCGAATTGTTTGAATTAAAAAGGTGTAGTTAAAATGCTTTTTTCTATAATTCGCGAAAAAGTGCCAGTTTTTCCACCTGTTTTTAGTGTAAAAAGTTACCGATTTTTGCTCGATGACGTGGCGCATGCGCAGTGCCGACCTTTCCGGGCAACAGTGACAAAAGTGGACAGATGCAGTGGAAAAAGTAAATGGACAGTGATAAAAATGAGGCACAGTGGAAAAAGTAAATGTTATTTCGGGTGGGTTCGTGCTGCCTCGGGTGGACTCGTGCTTCGTGCGCAGCCAACTTCATTCTATTTTCCGACTGTCGTCCCTAACCTAAAAGCAATTTCCTGAAAAGTCTCGAGTTGTGTATTTTTTATGTACTTTTGTCACTTGGCAAAAGCAAAAAAACACCGTCAGTTTCTCCGAAAATACTGTGCTTGGTTTTTTTCACGAAAAATCGGAAGTTTTGAAGCCCTCAACTTTATGGGCCAACTATTCAATTGTGAGAACCAGCTTATTATTACTGCCATATTATTGCCATGGTTTTGATAATTGCCATTGTCATTGTTGCGTCAATCGACAAAAAATCGCCTTCTTTTTACACAAAAAACAGGTAAAAAAAACTAGCACTTTTTAACAAATTATAGAAAAAGTATCGTGTCCCACACATTGAAAAAGCGACGATTTAAAACTCGTGTGATAGCTACCCTCGCTCCGCTCGGGTAGCTAACTTCACACTCGTTTTAAATCTCTCGCTTTTTCAACTTGTAGCACAATATACTATTATTGTGTATTTCAATTCTTACGACCCTTCATTATTCCTTTTACAATAAGGTGATTATTAGAAATGCGAAAAAGACTGACAATTTGTCGACCTACACTACTGACATCCAGGGCTGAATATTTGAAGACCTATCCTAATGGACCGCGCACATACGAGTACACTCTGCTGTCCAAAAGTGTAACCTAGTAAGTAACATTTCTGATAGAGGTCGGTCGTCAGTGGTAGTGGCCAATGACTAACCACACTCCAACTAGCTAACTATTGTAAGGCCTGTGCAACTGATAATTTCACTGGTAGACTCGTTCGAGCAGTACTACTGTTTCCTAAATCGCTGACTATACTGTGACATATACTGCTTACCGACGTCTGACTATGCGTATACTTATACGACTGATCTAGCCTCATATTGTCTGCCTATCCTGTGACGTATTCTACTGTCACCAAGTCTGACTATAAGTAGACATGTTCTACATACAAACTACTTCCCATCAATCCAGGTATACATTGGCTGACTATACCTCGTTTGATACTACTGCCCTCAGTAGGGTGGTCCAAAATCACACCTGTTGGAATTTTTTTCGCAAAATAGACACATATGAGCTCTGTTTTTCCCTTTTTTGCTATAAATTATTTTTATTTGACAAGTTAAATGTTTTTGAATACTTTTGAACTAATTTACAATTGTATAAAGAAATTATTTTTGTTTAAATAATGTTTTTTTCCTGCTAAGTCAATGAAAGTTATTTGTTAACGTTCAATCGGACAACTAGCCATTGATAGGAGAACTCATCTTGGTTTCAATAATAGACAAATTGTTTAAACAATTGATTATTATTTACTTGTAACTTTTTATTTAAAAGAGGTAAGAACCTCTATTTCTTTAAAGTTTTGGTTAACTTTGTCGCTTATTATTGAATATCTGCTTCATTTAGATATGTCCACCCGTTTTTGTAAAAATTCGTACTTGTTTGAATTTTTTTTAAAACTATTTTGTCCTGACCCGAAGTGGGTAGTTTTTATGTTCAAACAAAAAATTAACACGTGCGCGTATAACACACTCTAATTTTAAATTCATGACTTGTTTTCCAATTTAGAGGATTCGAATTGGGCCTAAAATTTCGGGTACGTTTTGTTACACCCTACCCCTTTTCCAGCTTGAAAAATTATCAATATATATACCATTAAACCATTTCCCTTTCAGGGTAGGCGTGACACTACCCGATTCGGGTAGTGTTTCTAGGTTTTTCTTGTAGTTATAAATAACTACAAGTGTGGGCTCACCACACCCACGATGTGCCAACATCACTCATGTCAGTATTCTTGAATGGTCACCCATCCAAGTACTAACCGCGTCCAACGCTGCTTAACTTCAGTGATCTGACGAGAACTGGGTTTTTCAGCGTGGTATGGCCGTGGTATGGTTTATCAATAATTTGTATTTTTGGCAATAAATAACTATTTTTTCGAACTGAACTTGAAAATGTCATTTGTGAATATTTTCGAGATTATACTTGTAAAATAAAATCTTGAAAGTTAAAGTGAAAGTTAATGTTAAACAAAGCGACAAAATTAACCAAATTTAGACAAAAATGAATTTTTTTACCTGTTTTTAAGAAGAAGTCACAAGTAAATAATAATTCATTGTTTCAACAATATATGCTTGAAACAAAGATCAGTCTTCCTGACAATGAATAATTGTTCGATTAAATAATTAATTAATCAATTAAAAAAGCACCTCCCATGACTTAGTGGGAAAAAATTATTTAGACAATTGGGAATTGTTTAAACAATTATAAACTTCAAAAATGCTTTAAAATATGTAACTTGTTAAAAGAAAATAATTAACGAAAAAAAGGGATAAACAGAGCTCATATGTGTCAATTTCGCGCAAAATTGTGAATTTCAGTTTTTTGTACCACTGTGCGTTCGTGTCCGTGCTAAATAACAAAACTTCTCACATGTTGCGAAATTCTATATTATAGGACTACCTGAGCTTCTATAATTAATGATTTTCAAGAATAAAGACAAAAAATAATTTCTTAATCAAAATATGATAATACTTTATATCTTTCTAAGAAGATAATTTGATGTGAAAATCTTACGTCAAAGTTGCACGGTTTACGTAAGATTTTACTTAAGATGTATGCAGTTTTCGTTTATTATGTGTTTCTACTTACGCCAAATACGATCCTTTGGTAGCTGGTAGAAATTCTTCCCGATCTAATGCACCTGCATCGTCTCCTATTTCGAAACTGACACTAAAGTATTCGCTGCTGGATACCTAAAACGGAAAATAAACAAACACGGTCAGAAATCACAGTAGCAATTTAGAGCAAAGTGCAATTAGCGTCTGATTTAATGAACGGAAATCAGAGATCTCAATGAGATCGTAAACATGTAAATGCTACTAAAGGTGTCCAAGTTTCTGTATTTTACGCTTACAGATTCCGTTTACATTCAAAAGTTTTTGCACTTTTAGATATGTAATCTGTTGGATATCTAACTGATGCTTCAACATACGTTTTCGCTGTAGTTCAACAATTCATTTCAAAATTGGATTTACAGATGTGAAAAATTTAAATATTAATAATCAGTTTGAATGTGTTTTTATATTTATTTTTATTATTATGCATTCATTAAAATATCTGATCTTGTTTCTCTTCTTCAAGTATGTTCTATTAACTCGTGTTTGGAACCTAATTTGGAATACGTAATTTGTTTTCCGAAGGGGAATATTAATAATAGAGGCTCACAATATTCCATCATTTATTTAAAGTTTTCACTAATGTATGTACATAATTACAAGATCCTTCGTAACATAATCATGTGTAACAGAATTTGTGTAATCAAGCTTGAGTTACAAAGCTTCTGAATGAACAGCTGCCTAAAGACGAACTTCCCGTCACAATGCGTCTAAATATGATCAATTGTTTCAAAGAGAAAGCAAACTGAAATTCCAATAGCAACAAAGAAAATCCCATCAATTTCGGAACTTTAGAGATAAACTAAATCGATATATTCTCCAAAGAATACTTTTCAGTAAACTCTACCGTATTTTTCATTTTACTACCATGTTACCAATTTCTTTCAAACTTAGGCACACAACTCAAGTGTTCAAGGTTGGGATTTAAAAAAATTATATTCCTCTTATTGGAACTTACCGATATTTGAGACATTCAAGAGTTTCTGTCCGTGTTAAATTTATAAATATAATGTCAAATTAGGCAAATAAACGAAAAACTTCGAATCATGTTGAAAAATATTATGGAATTCCTAAGAAACATTTAAGAAGTTCTATCATTTAGCACGAATCTATATTTATAAATATTTTATCACATTTGATAACTAGCAAAATTAATTAATTTTTCTTTAACTACACATTTTTACCTAATATTGTTTAAAAAGCATGAAAAATTTCGTGGGATTGAAAATATTATTAAATTTAAATTCTTGCTGGATACAATTAAATTAAAAGCATACATTTTGATGAAATTTCCTGGTATTCTCAATCCAGCTTTAAAAATTTGAAAATTGAAAAATTATTTTAAGTAAAGTTATACCGCTACTTATATGAAAACTCATTAATACTTCATTCTTTAAAAGAAGCACTTTGCTTGTAAATTAAAAGCTCTGCCAGTTTAAACTTTATTGTTTATTTTATTTTTATTCAAAAGAACTAACACACACATATGAATGAATTTTAAACGGGCGAGTTTCGCGGTGGTATACATTGTATTTTGACAGTTTTCCATTATTGGTTCTCAGGTGGATTTAATATATTATTATTTATTGGTAAATTTGCGAGCCTGACTATTGCGGATTTTGCAATAAATGTTAAGAGATATTCAGCTCGGTAAATCAAATACGAAATATCCGTAAAAAGGACCCTGCAAATGGGGTTAGGCTGTCCATACAATATATAGATCATTTACATATATGAAGGACCAAAAAGCTTACAAGTACTCCTCTTTCAATTAATTTAATCCTCGTTTTTATTGGGTTTGAAGTTTAACTAATTTTTATTGTACATTAAAGCTGCAAGTGCTCACTTCAAATAAATCTAAAAAATAAAAGCTTGGCAGTATAATAAAAATTCAGGTTACGATAAAGAAAAATGTATTATTGACTTATAGGGTAAGAGCACCAATTCTTGGCACCCCCCCCCCCCTCGATTGTTGGCACTCTTCTCTGATTTCATAGATAATACATTTTTTAGCACGTTTTGCCTCAATTAATTTAATTCTACTATCATTTCTAAAAATAATGCACATCTTAATTACTCAGTGCAATGAAATATGTATCCAAAATAAAATAAATTCACTTCGGTTTTTGGCATGCCAATAATAGGGCTAAGGTACCCAGAATTGGTGCTCTCACGCTATATAATTACATTTAGGATATATTTTAATATACAGTTTTGTTATCAAAAGCAGATTAAAATTAATGATATAACATAGAAAAACTCTATGATAATTCACAAAAGATTAAGATCAGGGGAAAGTCGTTAATATAAATGTATCCTCTAGTTATCAATCCTGTTACAAAGCAATACTGAGGCCAATATGTTTTAAATAAGGCTGTCCCTACTAGAAATCATATACATTGATTCGTACACAAGTATATTTTGAATCCTAAATTATTTCAATCATTATATTAATTATATCATAAAAGTTGCACAAGTTTTTCCTCAAGATTTTAAAGACTGGAGTAAAGTTGCGTACTTGAACAATTTTTTAATATAAGTTATTGTCTTATCGAACTTTTTTATATAAATAGAAAAATGTAAATTTAAAATTCATCGAAATAAATGTTGAGATAAATGCCGAGATAAATTTTGATTTTCAAGGGAGACTCCGTTTGATTTTCAACCCTTGGAATAAATTGCCTGTAAACTAGGAGATAAAAAAATAGTAGCAGTCATCGAAAGTAAACACTCTATTAATTGTAACACGCCTGACGAATATTTAATTTCAAATAAACCGTAGCGATTTACCGACACATTGCACTCTACGCGAGGCTTGATTTATACGTGGGTGTAATTCATGAATTATTCATAAGCGACTGCTGCTCGCGTAATACATCAAATTTGAATTTATTCAAAATTTATTTTAACGCGAGAATGAGGCTTGCCGTCGAGAGCGGCAAATTAGATCAGAAACAAAAAGACTTTAGAATAATTTACTTGAAAATGATTCCTTCATTTCCTTAATCTTCCTCGAAAAACAATCACCGGATACGGAATACGAAATTTTCCTAATTGGATCTGCTAACTGAATTTTCTTGGTTGCATATCTTATCTAAGAAACTTTTTTTGTTATATTTACTCAAGTAAACTCAGAAAATAGTGTTTTCGAAAATGAAAAGAACGAAAAAAAAATTTAAAAAAATTATTTTATCACGAAACACATTACATAATTACAAAAAAGTGCAATTATGTAAATTTTCAATATGTAAACAGCGTAAATATTATACGTTGTTTAAAAAACCTATTATTTCAAAACTGAACATAAATGATAGTACTCATAAAAGTAAAATGTTTTTAAAAAGTCTACAGGCAATAAAGGGTCCATTACTGCTGCATATGCATTTGGAAGTTCGGGTATTATAAATTACCACACATATACTTGAAGACTCTTAAATTTTATACGCTAGGAAGATTTTATCGTAAAACATCCTCTATATGAGAACTCATAAAAAAATCCATAGATGCCAACTGTTCTTTCTTTTTTAAATATAAAAATAGCATTTATTATAGTTATTATGTATTTGAAGGGGTCGCGGCAGAAGCATGTAGGTCGATCGGGACAAATTTTTTAGGAGAGAATAAACCTTCTCAAAAATTGTATTCTCAAAATGTACAAAAATGAAAAATGAAGCAGTGCATTCGAGATTTGATGGAGCTCTAGAGATCTCAATAAACAAAATTTTGAAAAAGTTAATATTTTTCGAGATACAAATCGTCAAAAATCGACTGCTGTCCAAACCGTGGAAGTCCACGAAATTTGTTTTTTTGTTTTGTTTTTTAGATCCCATTTAGCCTAAAATATATGCCTCAAACATTATAAACGCATTACGAGATAAATAGAAGGATGAAATGTAAACAATTAAATTTTAAAAATAGTTTCTTTAAAAAAAAATAATTTTACAATATTACATACAGTGTTATTTATATAGAAAATATTTAGTTTATTTGTATTTTGTAACTATTTAGTACAATTTAGCCCAAAAGTCCTTCTTTTTGTGTAAACTCAATCCATTTCTGGTTTCATTTACCGGCTTTCAGTTTTAAAACCCCACTTCTGGTTAGAATTTAGATATATGCTTTCACCACGATGTCCGGTAGAATTTTAGAGAATTTTTGAGCCAATAAAATGTGTTTTTAAAAAACTGGTACTTACGTGGTTATGCCGTGACACCCTTCATTTTTGTAAAATATGGCTTTAGCGATTGCAATCTCATATGGGGCATTATTTTATAACTATCCCAACCCAAAAATCGATCCGACTGAAACCTGGGCAAAGTTTTTGTAAGGATATTATCTATTGTGGTGATTTATAACTCTGCTAATTTTAATAAGAAAAAATCCGCTCTAGCTTGTGTTGGGTTTCTCATGCCCTTCTCATTGATTATAAGAATTTGAAAAAATAAATATTTGACCTTTAAAAATTAAGGCCGAAAATAAATTTGACTTGTTCCAATTTAAGATTTTTTTGTGTCAAGGCAATTATTTCTTTAAAAAATTATTTGACCTTCATTTAAAAAATAAATTGTATTGATGTTAAAAGAATTATGAATCACCAAAATAGAAAGTATATTCATACACTGAAAAAAAGAATGTTTGGAACCAAGAAAATGCATTTACTTGAATCTTATTTCTTCGCATCAAGAAAATATTCTTTAATAGTAGTAATTTTTATTTAAACCAGACACATATCTTTTGTTGATCTAAAGAAATGAATTCTTTGGCTATATTTTCTTGATTCAAACAAATATTTCTTAGATTCAAGAAAACCATTTCTTTGATTCCAAAGTTCTAGATTCGTTGAAATCTGATTAGTCGTTCAAAGAAATATTTATTTGATGCAATGAGTTCGATTCTTTGAGTTGATTTGGACACATTTGAATCAATTAATTGTGCATACTTGAATCAAGTCTTTAAGTTTATTCAAATCAAAGTAATAATTATTTAATTCAAAAGAAAAATAATTAAATTAAAAATATATTTATTTGTTACAAAGAGTTCATGCATTTATACCAATGAAGCATTTATTTAGATGAACAAGATATTGTATTTACATAAATATTTATTTCTTCAGTTGAAGGAAATATTTCATTTGCTTACTAGAATTAAATTATTCATAACAAATAAACATTTATTGCAACGAAGTAATTATTTTTTCAAATCAAACATTCAATAATTTAGCATAATTTGTTTCAATTGAATACTTCTTCAGATCAAAGAAATATGTTATTAAATTCAATATCCATGCTTTTGATTTGAAGAAATATTTCTTTGGCATTTATGGTGAGGGTTAAGTACGGCTTTCCGCCTTATAATTGCCATGTTGCGACAGCGTAGTGGTCATCGCTGTGGACTTGACACATGACGGACCCAAGTTCGATTCCTGCTGGAGGTGGATTTCTCATCAAATTTGTCTGTTTCAGGTTCATCAAGGTTTTAAATTATATGCGTTGTTTAAATTAAATATGTATAATAATAACAATGTTAATTATAATTTAAGCTGAAAGAATGCATTTGTTTATTTAGGAAAATATGTACTACAGTTGAAGTACGAACTACTTTATTGCACTCGCGCATGGTTTAGGCCAAAGAAATATTTGTTTGAATCAGTGGGATATTTTTTTGCTTCAAAGACTCAAAAATTTGATGCGAAGAAATAGTTTTGTGAGCCTATAAAATATTTGCTTGACTTTAAAATATATTTCTTTCCATCAATTCAGATATTCTCATCTCAAAGAAATATTCATTCCCATTTATGGCACATTCATTTGGAACAATGAGTCATTTATTTGGTGTAAAATGTATATTTTTGTCTTTAATTAATATTTCTTTGATTTAAAGAAATATTTCCTCCGATTAATAGGTCGTATTTTTGAATCAAACAATGTTAACTTAATCCTATTAACATTTGTCTAGTTGAAAGAAATTCTTTGTTTTATTCAAAGTGCATATTTTTATTTGCCTCAAAAAAATATTTCTTTGAAAATAAACAGGACTTTCACTTACTTCAGCCAAGTAAAATTCACTTGGTACAAGTAATCCTTTTTTTCAGTGTACAAACTGAATAAATTACACCTCCTCCGCCACGATAAACATTTGTCTCAAAGACTAAATTTTTTTTTCTTCATAAATTACCATCGAGTAGGAATACACTTTGTCCAAGTTTGAATTCGAACGAGTTCGATCGATTTTTAGCATGGAGCACTTGAGCAATAATGACACATACAAGCTTCATCTTTAATACTCTATTAAAGACATTCTCGGTTTAGGAAATATTTCGGAAGCAAAAACATTCATTGTGGGACTTCAGCCCACTATGCATTTAATTTTACTATCTACTTCCGATTTCTGTTGCTTACTATATTCAGTTTAAAAGCTCAACTTTATAATATAATTAAGTGACATTTTTTACGAAATACACACCGTAAGTTACTTTTTAAAACTTGTCTACTATTTAAGAATTTTTTAATTGAAGAATTTTGAAGTAATTTTAAATTAAAGGTTTCAAAATTAAGTGAGAAAAGTTGAGGAATTTCAGATTCCACAATTTTAAATACGAAACCTTTCAGAAAACCCAAATTAAAAAAATTTTAATTTGAAATATATTTGACGGTTATACGCCACCACGAATCTTGATTTTATTTTGAAAGATTCAGTTTGAAAATTCACTAATTTTCACGATTTCAAAATTTGCTAAATATTTCTGTTTACTTGATACTGCATTGATAAGTTTTGAATTCGAAATTTATTACAAAAAAAATCAATCAAGGTGAATGTATTCTTAATATACGAGTACTTAGATCACATTCAGATTTGCAGAAGGTACATTTAACTTGATTTCCATATTTGTTATTGGGAACATTTAGCATGTACATAATTTAGTTGTTAGCTCGCTCAAGTGCCAGCCGCTTAATCGGCGCATTTGAATTTCGGCCCAGAGAAACGTCATTCTCTCAACGCCGCCGTACTTTAATTTCATCCCTCAGAAGTTCCATTTTAACCCTCTCCAAATGAAATTGTCAAATCCTTATTGCGTTTTCAAATGAATTGGCGTGTAAAACATATTTTAGACTATTTTCTTTTTTCAATCGTAACAATAATATGGAGGATTTCCTGAAAAAATGAAAAATACCACATTTATTTTTAATTAAAATCGAGAACATAAATATAGCCAAATATAAAATACGTCGCCTATTCTGTTCCGGTATATTTTGCCGGATTTAATTTTTCTCTTTCGGCATATCTTTCTCTTCCGGAGAGAGGAGTACCAAACCACATTTCTTTATGGGGAATTATAGCATTATAGTGCAGGAGGGCAAAATGGGATTATCATATTCTTTTCCTTGCCAAATCTCCAACCACTTTCCAATAGGAAGAAGTATCGAACCACCAAAGTAACCGAAAAAACGTACTCTGCGGATTTTCTAATCTGGCATATATTTTGCCGGAGATGAATTTATAAACTTGTTGGAATAACCTTGAATTCTTTGTAATTCCAAAGATTTCAAGCACGAGTTCTGACAGACTCGTACCAGCCCCCTGGTTCATTGCCCAGAATACACTGAATAAAAGCGTCCTGAGACAAGCGTCTGTCGATACGCCTGCTATTCTGCCGTACAAACTAAAAAGATACATAAGTCCAATCTCACTCGAACTGAGAAAATCGAGAAAAACTGTTTGCCCAAAGAACTGTGAGGTCGAATAAAATTTTGAATAATCTAGATACACTATTTGGGTAAAAATAATGTGATCTTTCATATTTTGCAATCAAAAATTGATTTTTTAAACAATTTCTATTAGAAAATGGACTTGCGATTTTTTACTAGTCGCGGAAAGTGAAAAATACAAGGCAAAAAGAACACAAAGGCACTTGCGGACGATGCCTCTATCGGAGAGCTCGAGCACGGCCTCAAAATACAACAAACATACGTAAGGGACACTGTGTGTTCAGCGGCTGTCCCGAACTTACCCGAACGATCGTCGCTAATGTATAACCGAATTTAGCCGGGACTTATTTCCCTTGGATTTCCGATCAGAGTCCGAGCTATTTCACAAGGCTAAATAAAACATACGTAAGGGCAAGCGGTTCTTTTCGTTTGTAAATTCGCTCCGCACTCGGTCACTTTTACAAGCCAAAAAAGACACAAAGTTCTTTAGGTTCTTTTTGATTTGTATGCTGATGACGTATTACATGCCTTATACAAATTTTAGGACACGCAAAGTACTTTGTGGATCTTTTTATCTTGTATTTTTCAACTTTTTCGACTTTCCTCATTTATAAACAATCGTTTTTGGCAATAAATATTATTAATTAATAATTTTTATTAACACAGTTAGACGCAGCTTTTTCTTACGAATCCAACGATACCAAAAACTCATTTTTCATAAAAATGTCACTTATGTATCTTTTTAGTTTGGACGGCAGTATTTTGCTTCGTGATTACGCTCGTGCGCAGTGAATGCGTTCTGTCAGCGCTCATTTTCTGCTTTCAGCGTTCAACGAGTTTCAGTTTTTAAATACACTTTAACTAATGTAAACCTAAAGTAAAATAAAAACGACAAATTTGTTTGAATACACTTTGATTAATGTAAACCAAACACGAAAATTTTTTTCGAATACACTTAGATTAATTTGAACAAAACTCACAATTATAATTTAAAAAAATTACTATTCTGTTGAAAATCCATCTTTTTTGGATGAATTCAGCTCTTTTAGATCATAAAAGAAGATGTAATTTCAAAATTTATAGATATTTTCAGAGAAAAAGTAAGAAATAATAGGTCATTTTTTAGTCAAAGGTTTAACGATACCTGTCAAATATATGTTACATAACTTATACAATACAATAATTAATCTTTTCAATCATGAAATGTACGATTATAGTAACAGCTTCTATGACAAAAAAATGAAATTAATGAAACCTTTTAAAATTTAAATATGATTAACAAATTTAAAAAAAATACAATGATAAGCTTTTACTTTGATTGAAAATGCAACTCCTTGGTTGAAATTTGAACATTGAACAACTTAGTTCAAATATAAGACTCTCAAATCCTGGAATGCAAATTCAACTTCTTTTACAGTCTCATCCATTTATTTTGCAGATTACCTTTACTCAAGATTAACAAAATAAAATAAAATACAAAGATAAGATTTTACTTTGATTGAAAATGTTACTGCTTGATTGAAATTTAAACTACTTAGTTCAAAAGTGAACAGCTTTTTTAAACTTCACTTTTTTGTGGGTAAAAATGAATTTTTTTAACTGAAAGTTTATCTATTATGTTAAAATGAACATCTCTTGAAATTTCATATTTTTGGATAGAAAATTCAATTGTTTTGTATAGAAAATTCGTCTTTTTGTCTTGGAAATTCAACAGTTTGGTAGAAAATTCAACAATTTAGTAGAAATGCAACTGTTTTGTAGAAAATTCATTTCTTTTTTTATTTCAAATTAAACTATTCTTTTCCTTACCTATATTAACTACATGGTTCAATGTTAATGTAGATTGTTGAGAATTTGTGTTTTATAGTAGAAAACTAATCTTTGTGTTTGAAAATTCGTCTTTATTAACTGAAAAATCTTTCTTTGTACTAAAATATCAACCATTATATTTTCTTGTATGAATACAAATTGCACAATATCAAAGAGAGACAAATTTTGCACAATTTTGCACAATATCACACACAAACAAATTTCAATGAATTTTTTAAAAAAACTTCATCTGATCTCTTAAATATCTAATTAGGAATATAACAAAATATACAAGTTTTCATTGAAACAAGATTTTATAGATTCCCGCCCGTTTTAAAACTAACTAGCCTCTTGAGCGTTAGGCGTAGAAAATTGTAATTTTTTTCCTTCTTGACGCTTGTTTTTTTTTATTTTGATACAGCGTTCGCTGCTGACTGATGTTCTTGTTGCTGGGAACCAAAGGGGTGGCAGGATTCAGACTCGCCCCTTTAAAGCTCTGAAGAGCTGCTAATGTCGGTCGAACTGGAGCCATACACTTTTTTAGCGCTTCAAATTGCTCAATGATCTGATGTTGTCCACAAGTTGGCACAGATCGAACTTTAATTTTTCCTTCTCATCGTGCGGGATTTGACAGTCTCATATTTCAACTAAGTACTTCAAATTTGAACCTAGGAGTTGCATTTTCAATCAATGCAGAATCTTATCATTGTACTTTTTTGAATTTGTTAATCATACTTGAATTTTGAAAGCTTTCATTAATTTTCTTTTCTTCATACAAGTTGTTACTATACTCGTACATTTCATGATTAAAAAGTTTATTTAATGTATTCTATGAGTTATGTGACATATATTTGACAGGTATCGTTAAAACTTTGACTGAAAAATGACTTATTACCTATTATTTTTCGCTTTTTCTCTGCAAATATCTATGCATTTTGAAATTAGATCTTCTTTTGTGATGAAAAAGAGCTGAATTCATCCAAAGAAGTTGGATTTAAAAAAAAATAGTAATTTGAAAAAAATTATAATTGTAAGTTTTGTTAAAATTATTCTGAGTGTATTCGAACAAATTCTTCGTGTTGGGTTTGCATTAATCAAAGTGTATTCAAACAAATTTTTCGTGCTTGGTTTACATTAGGTTAACATTAGTCAAAGTGTATTTAAAATCTGAAACTCGTTGAACTCTGGTAGGAGCTAGAGATCCTCTAGGGAGAGTTGAGAAACGAACTCTCTTTTGATTGGCTTCGATTAAACCGGAACCAGAAGTTCTAAAAAGAGCCCGATTTTCAAATCAAATGATGCAATAGGTTTACATCTATAAAAATAGAAATGTATAAAGAAAATATGTAATAATTAAGGCTGCTGATCTAGCTCCTGTAAGAGTAATTGAAAATTTCGCGCGTTTTCAAAGTTAGTTTATTTGATGTAATATAGAGGTCGGGGCAACGAGGGAGTAGCCGGAAGTAGGGACGGGGACTTCCGTTGGAGGTTCGAGAGGATACGCCGTCGGAAAATTTACGTTATGTTTTTTGTGTTTGTGCAAAATAAAGTGGAATTATTTAAACTTTAACTTACGTTTATTACAAATTGAAACGAGCCCTACCCTACAATGTTCAGAAGTGGGATTCGCGCGCTTTCGCGGACGGATTGAGTGTTCACAGATCCTGGTTACACCGGAGAGCTTATAGTTGGCCGGCTTACAATAAACTAGCTTAAATGAGAGTGGCCAGATTCGCGTCGGCGCATAAATCGCAGGGACTCCACGTGTGCGACAGAGAGCCACTGTTGAAAACGCTTTTGCGCCGACGCGAAACTGAGCTACTCTCGTATTTAAGCTAGCTTATAGTAAGCCGGCCTACTGTAGGCTCGTCGGTGTAACCAGGCTCATAGACAGATTGGGAAATACGCCTCGTGTTCGCGACGCTAACGAAAAACGTTTGTACGGTAAGAAGATTAATATTACCGATCTAGAAAATACAATGAGTAAACACGATCAGGGTGATGCCGATGCTGTCAATCGGGATAACATCGACACCGACAGTGTGCTAGGTGATGTGAACAATGGACGAAATATTCAAATGCCTAATAACGGCTTCGACATCGAGCTTCTCATCGTAGCTACGGCGCGGGCAGTGTTACAGGCCGCAAATTCGGTTCAGAGGCCTGCAACTCCTGCTCGACTAAATTCGAGACGTCTTGATTACAAAGATGTTGGCAGCCAGATTTTGGGAAGGACTTAGAGGACGAAGTGGAAGTTTGGATTGCAAGAGTGAATGAGATAAAGGAGGCATATGGCGTCTCTGAACAGAATATTATTAAAGTCTTGGCCACGAAGCAACTTCAAGGTCGTGCCAGAGACTGGTACGATTGCACAGAAGGAACCCTTGTTCAGACCTGGGACGAGTTAGAAGGAAATTTAATTCTCATGTTCGCTTCTCACGAGAGCCATATCTCTCTTATCAGGAGAGTCATGTCTCTCTTATCAGGAGAATGCAGAGTCACGTGTGGAGGTCCGGTGACAAAGTTTAAGAAGCTGAATGATTGATTAGAAACTGCCACATTGATAACAGAGGACCAATGTAAGAGAGCACCGAGATGTGGCGCTACTGGCCAAGCAGGATCGACTGGAAAGAGACCTAAAGGAACGATTTCGAAGCAACAAAGCAGCCCGGGGAATTTGATTAAATGTTTCAACTGCAACGGCAAAGGACATTTTTCCAAGGATTGTACGAAACCACGACGAGAAAGAGGTTCAGGTTTCACTTGTGGAAATATGGGACACGACTACCGAAACTCTCCCACCAAATTATCAGCCAGTTCGTCCAGATCAACTTCGCAATGAAGGACAAGTTGCAGCAGGCTCCGGACAGCACCACGGCACTCATCGAAGATCTCGAAATAAATGACGACAAGAAGATCGAAGAGCCGCAGACTACAACACGTAGCCAATCGTGCGAAGGACACGATGAAGCTTATTATGTACAGGTTGGAGAGGTTAATGATCGTGACAGGTATATTAAAACATTTTGAGATTCCGGAAGTAGCATAAGTCTTTTAAAGGAAAGCACTTATAGAGCATATTTCTCTGATTACGAATACGTTACAGATGTAGATTGTAGGAATTTTGGAGCATTAAATAAATCGCCTCTTGGCATTTACGGTTATATCGATGCCAAGATTTATGTGGAGTTTTGCCAGGTCATTTATTTAAAGTATATCGTACCGGACTCAACAATGTCATACGCCGCTTTGCTAGGAAGAAATTTCACACTAATGCCTGGTATGAGAATTATTCTCGAAGGTACGAAAATTACCCTTTAATACTTACCGTCGGAAAATGTAATTCCATTAAATGATAGGCTAGAGACTGAGGTACTCAATATAGATGTAATCGAAAGTCCTAGTCAGTGGACATAATACTTGAAAATCTCGGTAGCGACATTCAGTGCGAAGCCAAAAACCAGCTTTTGGATTGGCTAAACGTTTATATTTTCAATGAAACAACTGTCGAGCCACTTGATTATGAAATTAATATAAACTTAACTTCTGATAGAACGATTAACTTTGCACCTAGAAGAATGTCTTGGGCAGTGTTAAAAATGTATGCTCGTTATAACATTGGAAAAATTCATTATATATAAATTATTAAGAATTCGACTTGTCTCGTCCTTGGTCACTGCACCGGTTATTATTCTTGAAAATCCAAAGGTCGACTCATTGTTCTGCTTAGGCAGGTGCCTGAAAGGTTGCCAAGTAATTGGCATGAACGAACTACCTCGTTCGATAGTGGGAGGAGAGAGACACATCTTTCTCAAAAATCAGCTCAGTTCAGTTGGGTAGACCGGAGCGAGTGGTCGAGCATCAATTTCAAGTTTAGTGATCTCCTTGTGCGCGGCTATTCATGAGTTGTCAAGCTGTCAAGTTGTCAGTGTTTGGTGCTACGATTAACTTTGGATGCAGATACGGGTGGTCTTCAGTGTTTGGTTCTACTCTCGTCGTTGAAGTGTTTGGTGCTACGATTACCTTCGGATGCAGATACGGGTGGTCTTCAGTGTTTGGTTCTACTCTCGTCGTCGAAGTGTTTGGTGCTACAATTGCCTTTGGAGGCAGACACAAGTGCACTATAGTGATTGGTTCTACTGTTGCCATTGGAGGCAGATACAAGTATTCTACAGTGCGAAGGCCCGTCCCTGGTGGTGTTGTATTGGTTTCCCGCGCAGGCCCGTGCCTGGTGGTGTTGTAATGGTTTCCCGCGAAGGCCCGTCCCTGGTGGTGTTATATTGGTTTCCCGCGAAGGCCCGTGCCTGGTGGTGTTGTATTGGTTTCCCGCGAAGGCCCGTGTCTGGTGGTATTGTATTGGTTTCCCGCGAAGGCCCGTGCCTGATGGTGTTGGCTTGGTTCTCCCACAAAGGCCCCTGCCTTGTGGTGTTGGTGTTGGTTCTCCCACGAAGGCCCGTGCCTTGTGGTGTTGGTGTTGGTTCTCCCACGAAGGTCTGTACCTTGTTTTGTTGGTGTTTGTTCTTCCGCGAAGGCCCGTGCCTTGTTGGTGTTGTCTTGGTTCACCCGCGAAGGCCTACTTCTGGCGTGGGGGCCTAGCTGGCCCGTTTTGGATTCTGTTCTTCTAGGTGCTGAGGTGTGTTCGGCTGCTGCATCAGCTGGCGTGGCGGTTCTGGTTTCCCTGGATGCTTTCTTGGCTTGGCCTGTTCCTGGTGGAGGTTCCAGTTGCCTACTTTCTTTGGAGAGCCAACGGAGCTGCTTCTTCGAGGGATGGATGTGTCGAATCACGAATGTCTCAAGGACCGATAGAGAGCTGGCCTTCTCGTTAGCATTGGACATCATGACATTATTTCGATTCTTATTCTAACTGCAATGCTGTATTGTTTTCATTGTTGATCAAGAAGAAAATATAAACTTTTATTTTAATTCAATGTCCACTGACGCTTTCATTGGGTTGCCCCTCCCCACCTCTCTTAGCTTTTAACAGGCAGAAAAGGTAGCTTCTTGCGAAATTGTAAACAGTCTCTTAGAAAAAGGAATAGTCAAACCTAGTAGTTCAGCTTATAATAGCCCGGTTGTTCTGACTAAACGAAAAAATGGTGACTACCGACTATGTGTTGACTATAGAGCTGTAAATAAAATAACAGTAAAAGATCACTACCCTTTACCACGCATCGAGGATCAATTACATCGGCTCAAAGGTAAATCTTGGTACACTAGTTTTGATCTCAAGGACGGATTTCACCATGTTACTGTCACGGAGAATTCCGTGAAATATACTTCTTTCGTGAATCCGGAAGGTCAATTCGAATATTTAAAAATGCCTTTTGGTTTAGTCAATTCTCCGGCTAATTTTTCGAGATATATCAATATGATATTTAGACCTATGATCGAGCAAAGCAAAGTCGTCTTAGTGTATCTAGATGATATTTTGGATGCGACTGATACGCTAGAAGACAATCTTAAAATTTTAAAAGAAGTTTTGGATATAGCAAAATTAAGAAGATTAGAATTAAACTTGAGCAAATGCAGTTTCCTTAAAAGAGAAATAGAATATCTCGGTTATACTATTAGTCAGACTGGTCTCAAATTAAGTAAGAAGCACCTAGAAGCAATTCGCAACTATCCTAGACCTAGGCCAACTAGGAATGTCAGAAAATTCTTGGGCTTAGTGAGCTACTTTCGAAAGTTCGTACACAATTTTGCGGTAATTGCCAGAATATTATATGCACTTTTAAAAAACAATGTTCCAGTTCACTTCGGAGAAACAGAGTTAGAATCCTTTAAATTGTTACGTGGTAAATTGTTAGAGGAACCAGTACTCCAAATTTATTCACCACATGTAGCTACATAACTACATACCGATGCTAGTTCTCATGGTTTTTGTGTCATAGTAATGCAAAAGGGTGCAGATTCAAAACTCCATCCGGTTTTCTATTTTAGCAAAAGAACTACGGAAATTAAAATTAGGTACCACAGTTACGAGCTCGAATTGATGGTTATATATCATGCCTTAGAAAGATTTCGCGTATATCTTTCTGGAATTCCGATAAAGATAGTTACCGATTGTAATGCGGTCAAAATGGCTTTCAGCAAGAAGGAGATAAATCCACGCATAGATTGTTGGACGTGGGCATTTCAAAGCTACGATTATACTTTAGAGCATCGTCCAGGCGACCGTATGCAGTATGTTGATGCTCTCAGTCGAAATATATTGATTATCGAATTACTATATTTTTGTAAGAAAGACGCAAAACTGTTATTTTATGTACCTGAAACTATGATAAGTAGCGTAATTCAAACATGTCACGAAGATGCAGGGCACGTAGGATTATAAAAATCAGTTGACCTGATATCCAGTGTTTACTGGTTTCCGAATATGCGAGCACATGTCCGAGAACACATAGCAAATTGTATTAAGTGTATAACTTATTCATTAGCTTCAGGTAAACAAGAAGGCTTTCTGCAACTTTACGAAAAAGGAAATAAGCCCTTTGAGACTATCCAGCATATCTTAATAATTGTAGATGCGTTCTCAAAGTATACGGCTTTATATCCGGTTAAAACAACAGCGAGTAAAGAAAATATTGCCAAACTGGAGCAGTGCTTCCACCTTTTCGGAAATTGCAGAAGACTTGAATTTGAGAGAGGGACTTGCTTCACATCGGCGAATTTACGGAATTTATAGAAAAACGAGAAATTGCACATGTAAAAGTTGCGTCTGCCACTCTAGGGCAAACGGACAACTAGAACGCGTTAATCGCTTTCTGAATTCCATTTTATCGAAATTAGCCGATGATGAATCTTGGTTAACTGCTTTAGACAAAGCACAGTTTGTGATTAATAATACAATTCACAAAGCGATAGCGACGAATCCAAGTAAGATTCTCTTCGGGTTTGATCAAAAAGGTTACGCCGATGACGAACTACGCGAGTATATTCAGTCTTATAATAATATTGATTTCTTGTAAAATAGAGGTAAATTAAGGTCGAACGCAGTAAAGTAAACTAAAAAGATGCAAACATATAACAAAACAGTTTATGATGCGAAGCGGAAAGAGTCACGTAAATTTAAGGTTGGCGATTTTATCTTGATCAAGAATGTTGTTACGACCCCGAGCGTTAATAAAAAGTTGTTACCGAAGTACAAAGGGCCATATGTCGTCAAAAAAGTTCTCGATTTTGATAGATACGTCATAGGCGACATCGACGGATTTCAGATCACTCAGAAACCATTTTTTGGTATCTTTAGCCCAGATCGAATGAAATTATGGACTGAAAAGGCATGTGATAGTTCAAACGAAGAAGGGGAAGATGACCAGTAAAATCATCGAAGTCACTTATGGCGGTCGGGTCGACTACTTTGTCAGGCTGGCCAAACTGTAAGAGTAATTTAAAATTTCGCGCGTTTTCAAAGTTAGTTCATTTGATGTAATATAGAGGTCGGGGCAAAGAGGGAGAAGCTACAGAGGGTCCATCAGAGACAGCGTGTCAACGTAGTGTCATTGTTCCTGATTGACTCAGTTTTCTTATAGATATTTTGGTATATATAGATATACTACACTATAGAAAACCTCAATCTAAAATGGTGGCATCCCTTCTCAAAATGGCGGTATTCGGCTATGTTGCCACACTGTCTCTAGATCTCTACATCTACGAATCTGATATTTTAAATTTTTTACTTTTTCGAACGCATTCAGAAGGACGAATTGATTGATGATATTGACTTTATTTTTTCCAGTGACCTGATCCGAAAGAGAGAGTAGCATATCTGGAAGCGGGTGGTCCAGGTCTGCAAAGGTTTTAATAATATATTTTTTAGCCAAGAAGGAAAATCTTTTTTTAAAAGGTGGCTCACAGTACTCTGCCAGCATAACCTTGATGGGAGTGCTGCCTCTGTAGCCAATGGCTAGCCTTAGCGTTTGGTTGCGAGTTTTTTCTACTTTATCAAAATATTTGTGAGCCGAGAAATTAAAGACATGAGATCCGTATTCCAGACTGCTTCTTATGAGGGAGACATAAACCATACTAAGGATGTTTGGGTCTGCACCCCACCAGGTGCCTCTCAATGAGCCTGGTTACACCGGCGAGCCTACAGCAGCCTACAGTAGGCAGGCTTACTATAAGCTGGCTTAAATACGAGAGTGGCTCAGTTTCGCATCGGCGCAAAAGCGTTTTCAACAGTGGCTCTTTGTCGCACACATGGAGTCCCTGCGGCTTCTGCGCCGACGCGAATCTGGCCACTCTCATTTAAGCTAGTTTATTGTAAGCCGGCGTACTATAAGCTCGACGGTGTAACCAGGACCAATACTTTAAAGACGTTCAAGATTTTTCTTATTTTATAGCATAAATAAAGAAAATGATATTGGAAGGATAACTTAATGTCTAGAATAATTCCGAGAAATCTGACATGAAAAGAAGGGGAGATAACAATGTTGTTTAGTGATAACGTATATGATGGGTGAGATGTATCTAGATTCTGTCTGTTGAATAGGACCAATTTGGTTTTTTCTCGGCAGAGCTCAAGACCTCTTTGACCTAAAAAAAATAGCAAGGTCGTTGAGACATTTCTGAAGGGATTTGATGCATACTGTTGAGTCAGAAGAACGACAAAGAATAGCGATATCATCAGCGAACTCCATGATAATGCAATTTCCAGGGATTAGACGGTGTATTTTTCTGGTATAAATTGAGTGATTTATTGGACTGAGAATACAACCCCGATCGAGTCCGACTGTACTGCGTCTAGGGCCCACTAGTTCACCGTCAATTTTGCAGTAGACGTTTTTACAAGAGGTAGCATTGTAGATAAATCGAGCCACTTGTCGGGGAACACCGATCTCTTTGAGATTTTCAGTTAGAATTTCAAGAATGACACTAGGGAACGCACTTTCCAGACCCAGAAACGTGTTAAATTCTTTAAACTACAAATGACCTAAAAATATACCTATCTTGTTTTCATTTCTGTTTCATATATTCTGTTGTTATAATTGACAAAATAAATTAATAATAACAAAACAAAATACCAATATGTATAGTGAAGTTAAATCTTAATAACAATCGTAACATAGTCGTGTTTGATATCAGAATAATCAGTGATAGACAAAAAAGTATATTATGTAAACAGATTTCGACTTTAACTATTCATTAAAGAACGCTAATTAGCATTAGCTTGTCATAGTGGCAAAAGGACGCTCCCACGAGCTGTCCGCTTTGCTAGCGCACATCTGTCGCATTCCTCGGAAAACCCGAGGAATGAAAAGAGAAAGATCGCCACGAGACGAAGAAAAATGAGACCAGGCAACACGAGACGAGGAATACCGAGACAGCAGGTATGTCTCGTCTCGTCCCGTCTCATTCTTCGGGATTTCTTGTTCGGCGGCAACACTATTCTCAAACCTTGTTTCGAAAATATTTCCGAAAGCTAAACACATGCCCATGTTTCTAAGTACTACGAAAGTTAACAAAATGTTGTGCTTGAAAAACAAAGTGAACCCAAGTTAAATTAATTATATGAATTCTATAATAATATTTTGTTCTTCGTCACATTTCAAAGGGAATTTTCCATGAAATTCAAGAGAAATTTTAGGGAAATTATGCAAATTATAGATTTCAAGAGGAAAAGAGATTGAAATTGACGCCCAAAAATTACTGAAAAATTGTGTGGTATGATACAATTAAACTCTGATCACAGAATTTTAAAATAATGCAGAGGAAACAGAAGAAGAAGTTCAAATTCAAAACCACCAGAAATGGGAACATTGCCCTCGAATACCTAAAAAATGCCCGGAGTTTCCATAGTCAAATTCTGAAGCAACTTAGGAATCAATTTTCGAAAGAAGATTTTATTTGAAGGGCATGTACCACTTATCCGATTCCTGTCTTACGGGCATTTTTTTTAGTTACCACTGTCCAAACAAAACGAGATATTGAGCTCAAAATGTAGTAAATTAAATAAGAACTAAGGATGTTTGCATGGTCCTACATTTTTAGAATACCCAAGTCTAAACATCCGGACAGTCCGTAAGTTTACGTACGTTCATAACACGGTCGAGTCTAAACGTATGGATCTGAGTTGGAAAAGGGAAGGGAGCGTGGCTTGTATCCGTACGTATAGACACTACCCATTTAATTTCCAGAATTTCCAAAGTTTTAATCAAATTTTCAAAATAAAGTTCTCAAGAATCTTTAAAGGAAAGGTAGATAGACGGTGAGATGGAGAGATGAGGAGGGGGTATATGAGAAAGAAATAAGGGGGTAGGTAGAAGGGTAGAGGGTATTTCTCAAAATTATTTAAAATAAGATGCACTTTCTACGAAATATCAACAAATTTTCTTTAACTTTTTGGATTTTTTAAAAACATTTTTTGAAGTAAATTTTTGTAAAAAAACCCCTTTTGATTTTCTCTATTTTTTTATAGATAGCTTACAATGTCCTCTAAAACCTCTGTAAATATAAGAATAAGATCTCTATTGGTTTTGGAGAAATAATTAAGAATGTACAACGCAGCATGGCGTGCCCAGCGCGTGCATGCGAGTATAATATTCGTTCATTTTTTCTATTGTTTGGTAAATTTGGATATCCTATTTTTATATTTACAGGGCTTTTAGATGATATTGTAAGTTATCAATAAAAAAATTATTATTATTATTAAATTATTATTATAATAATACTTTTTCACAAATTCAAAAAGGAAAACTGAGCTATTTGTTGAACTGTACATTCGGTGTAATTTAAGGTTGTGTTTAGCACATATGTAATGAAATGTATGTGATTTTTGGTAGGTGGGGCTAAAATCGACGCCAGCCTTAATCTGGCATTGGAAGGTATGCAGGGACATGCGAATGCATCAGTATGTCAGTGTCATGTGCATTCCTCCGGCACAGATTCAGTGCTCTACGTATTTTGAATTTGCTAGATTGTATGTGCATAACAGAAGGACAGACAGAGCCAAATAATGAGAGACAGAGATATAGCGATATATAGAGAGATAGAGATTCGGTATGACCAACGGATGGTCGAAACACCAGCGGTTCACCGCCTCTGCCATATCGATTCACTTTTCGCTCAGGGAGAATTCGAAATACCATGCCACCCCTTTGGGAGTCGTATAATTTAGAGCTTTTGTACCTTTGATAATAATCGTTCTATTCTCTAAAGTGGCAGTTTACTTTTCCACTTGTATAGGAATTTCAACACCAAATTCAGTTAACACTCCATTCTCATTTGAATTACTTCCACAAATACACCTACTGTAGATTTGTTCAAGGTATGTTATTTTGAGAGAAAAAAACAACTATATATACTCTTAAAAAAAAAAAGAGGAAGTTTTGTGATAGAATAGGATAAGCAGTAATGCAATGGTAATGGTCGGGAAAATGTAGATATATGTGATTATTTTTGGTTTGCAAAATGAATCGAAATTTTAATCTACTGGTAAGGAGCCGTGGATTACATAAAGTAAAAATTACATAAAGTACATCAAGTAAAATTAAACAAAGTACTGTGGGTGGGGGTGGGTCAAAGATTTTTCTATGCTGTTTTATATGTGATGGGGGTACGTGGTCAAAACCATTTCTCACGTAAGATATTTTCAAGTCTGCGAAACATTAAAAAACAAAAGTTCAACAGATTTGATTGTATACCCAAAATCTGACGAAGATTTCACCAACTTAAGAAACGAACATGCATATAAAATATAAACTCTGCTAATTAAATAAACGTGGAACCTTAATGAAATTATTTTTAGGAAATGAAATTTGATAATAACAATAAGTATTGAGTTTTACAAACGTACAATTTTATAATTTCTTCAGGGCCTAAAATTTATAGTTGTATAGTCTATAAATGATCAAAAATCTTATTTATTTATTTATTTATCTCAAAAATATGCTCGAAAATGTAGATTTCGAGCAGATTTGACACCGTGGAGACAAGTCCTATAACTTTCCCGTAACATTTTCGCTGTTAAAGTCAAAATTTTGGAAAAGCAAAAATACGCATTTTTTTGGATTCGGAACCGAAGTGGAGGTATCGTTGCCCTCTATAAAAAAGTTATTTTTAACGACCCTAATGTAGGGTAGTAGAACCAGTGATCGGCCACCAACCAACGATCAGCCATGCGTAAATAATTTCTCGATGAATATATAATAAGGAGGTTAATGTTACATAATTTGGAACACAAATTCTGTTTACAGTATTAGCTTTAATGAGCTGTAAACCATAAACCTGAAATTATAGCCAATTTATAAATATTTAACTTGACAGTTAGCAGTCGGCTTCATTTTGACTGCCATGATGGATATCAAAGGGGGTTTCTTGCTTTACAAGCCCACTGTTAAAGCTCTCATGTGGTAATTGAATAGACGTTTTCGTATGGAAGGAGACACTGACTTTTTTGTGAAGGCTTAAGCCCTTTATTGTGACTGGATTCAGTTTTTTTAGTCAAATCTTATGTTTGGCCACCCGGTCGACCTTAGGGGACGAAACTGGCCGATAAAAGGATTTTCGTGCCGGATCTTGCGAGATTGGTTTACTTTTTTACATTTTTTTTTCTTAGTGAATTGTTTTCTCGAGGACAATCATATGAGAATAATATACTAGTAAATATAGGCAATGGACTATAACCCGTTGAAATATTGTAAATTCAATTATTCATTTTGTCAGCACAGTTAAACAAGAAGCAAATCAAAAGTGGCCACTACTGGTTCAACTATCCTAGCTCATCGGATCTACTTTGGTTGAATACATATTTCATCTGATACACTCGAGTCTCTCATATTAAAAGTGAATAATTAACAAACACGCAGTTTGATGAAAGCTTATTTCTGTTAATGAACGATTGAATGCATTATTTACTTTTCGTTTCGTTTCCATGTCTCCTTTGTGCGATTAATTACTATACCGTCAACCGGGCTAATTATTATGGTTCAAATAGGTTTATTCGGCTATACTGCACTTTTCCGAAATTTTCACTAGGTCAATTTGTAGCGTGAAGTGTACTCTGTATTAGAATAAAAGCTTGAAACTTTGACATGTCACCAAATAGTCAGGAAAATTAAAAAAATGTCGACCGTTTAATCACGAAGGCAAGAAATCTCAAAAAGGGAGCGCCTATTAATTACGTAAAGCTTTTTTTGATTGGGGGAGGGGATTTGGAAAATCTTAAGAATTCTTATTTACTTGGTTTAACCTTTTTATTATACAATATATTATATCACATACGTCCAATTAATATATAAAAGAGGAGTTAAGCATTCTTCACATCTGGTGTACACTTTTCATAAAATCTTGTGGAATCCCTGAAAATCTTCGCAATCCTTTGAAATTCCTTAAATTCTTTTAAAAATTGTGTGATCTCTTAAAATTTTTTTAACCATGTGAAAATTTCTTGAAATCCCTGGAATTCCATGGATAGCGCACATAATCTTTTAAAATCCTTTTAAAATGATTAGCTCCCTGAAAATTCCATAAAATCCTTTAAAAACTGCAGAAATGTCTTAAAATTCTTTAAGATTCCGTCAAATCTTTCGAGATCGCTTGAAATTTTCAAAATCCAATAAATATTCCTTATAATCCTTTGAAATGCGTGAAAATCTCTTAAAATCTCTAGCAATCCGCTAGAATACTTAACCCTATAATTAGTCAGACTTCAGTAGAATCGCATAATAGTCACACTGGGTGAATTTCACCCCAACAGTGAGTCCTAAAAATCTAAAAAAAAATGCTAGGTATCATTTAAGGATTGCAACAGATGTTCTTTTAGTTTTTGTTACAAAAATGAATCGTTCAAATATTTCAAAAAATCGGCGAAGGTCGACCTTTTTGGGACTTTACGAGGAGCTCGAAAATTTTTTGGGTGAACTTCACCCAGTGTGACTAATTACGGTAAAAATTCCGAAATGTATTTCAAAATTTCCAGATCCCTTGAAAAATTTAAAATCCCTTAAAATATTTTTAAATAGATTCAAATATTTTAAAATCCATGAAATCCCTTAAAATACTTTATAATATTCCAAAATTCAGATTGCTCACTCAAAAAACTGGTTTTATGAAGGCTGCGTCTAGTCTTCCCGAAAATTTGGGGAGTTAGAAAAGGGGCTGGACTAGTCGTCCCCCAAATTCCGAACGACTAGTCAAGCTTATGACAAATATTTGAATACTCATCCCGAATTTCGGGACGACGGGACACTTCGTTTTATAAAACATTAATATCGCACATCATCAGAATGTCAGTTTTCCTTTTTGATTGTTAAGCATATTTTGTTGGTTCCATGATGCCTTTACGTCAAATCGATTTTCATAATTTAAACAAAAAATGCTGTGAGACAGTCAACTTTTTTCTGCGAATACTTTAGCATCTCTTCAAATCCCTTGAATTCCTTTGTAATCCGTGGAAATCGTTCTTAATTTCTTAAAATCCTTGAAGTCCCTCAAAATCTTGTAAAATTCCTTGAACAAATTAAGATTTTCTCTGAAATTGTACTAAGTAATTTCTTCAAATTGTTGAAATTGGTTTAAATTATTTGAAATCTGTGAAACCCCTCGTAATCCTTTAGAACCATTTTGGAACACCTCAAAACTTTTTTGAACCCTTCAACTCTTTCAAGACCCTCAAAAACTCATCACAATCCCTAAAAAGCTTTGAAAATTTGTTTAAATTCCGTAAAAATTTGGTTATTCTTTTACATACTTTGTAGTCCTTCGAAATACTTTTAAATCCCATGGTTGAGATCCTTTTAAATCACTGAAAACCTTTCAAATCTTTTGAAATCCTCTTAAATCTTTTGAAATTTCGTTAACAATGCAAATAATTGATATATTATCGATATATCGAGTGAAAAATAAAAAATATTACGTAATAAGAGGGGGTGGGGGGCACGAAAATCTTACGAATCCTTAAAATAGGCGGAGAGGGGGTCTTAAATTTCAAAAATCATCCTTGCGTAATTCATAAGCGTTCCCAAACTTCTACTTGGATCTTTTAGAATCGGAAATGAATATGAAAAATATTCGAAGGAGGAGTAGAGCAGGTAGTAACTGATTTTTTATTTTATGATATATTTATATTAATATGATACTGGTTAAAAATTCAACGATTTTGACGTTAAGTTTTATAACTATCAACTAAAGTCCTTGAAAAACTATACTAAAAATAATATTAACTTAATGCAAAAATAGAACAGTAATAGTAAGTAAGCAATCACACGAGTCAGACATCGCCGCCATTCTCCACGAGCTCTGTACAATATTTTTCATAACAAGCGCATCGGAAATTCGGCTTTCGCTGCCTTTTGAGTGCTTCGCAGTCGCCTATTTAAAATTTCTAGTCTAGGGTTGAAAACACAACTTTCGACCCGCTCAAGAGGTAACGAAAATCTGACTTTCGATGGGCGTGTTATAAAAAAAAGTATCAAATTCAAATTTTTAAAAGATTCTCGTTCCTATAACCTGCAAAAATTTATTTTTTTCTAAACATAACTAGGTATTCTTAAAAAAAATAAAAAGGTCAAATTATTTTTGTTACTATACTTTGTAATGCCCAACAAGGATTTCCATATGATCTGGACCCAAGAAAAACATTTTACATACTTTTACCCGGGTGGAAATTTAAGTCGGGGGCTGGCCATTTTCCGGCTGGAGAGCCCGACTTTAAGTCGGGCTGTGACCGGGGTTTCTGGTCGGAATCCGGCCAGTATCATCACGCTGCGCTGGCCAGCGTCCGGCCATGAAGCAAGACCGTGATATGGCTGGGCTGCCCGACCGTGGCCCGGCCAAGATCAATTGGTGTTGTAGTAGATTTAAATTAATTGGGTTTAAATTTTATGAAGAGCATATGCCACTTAGTTACAAGATCAATTTTATTTTTATTTTTTTTTGTATAATAAAGACGTTCGTGGACCAGGGACGATAAAATTAATTAACTGGTACACATACGAGTCATCATCGCTTGTCATTTTTACACTGCAAAAGAAATATTTACATTTATTAATCATGCATCCATCTATCATGCTAGAAAAATTAAATAATACCATTTTATACTTTTAATTGGAAGGTACGAATCAATTTGCATATCGTCGCATTGAATATTTTCAATTCTGATACCTTCTTATATATTCAAATCTATGTATGTGTAAATTTAATATTACACTTGTTTTAACTTTAACATTAAATATGGAATATATAAAATAATGATGATAATGAAGCATTCGATACATTTATTTTCAATTGACATATTTAATAAGATCAGGCCAAATTTCAAAAAATAGTTTCAAAATAGTGTTCTCAAATTTTTAAAGTATAAAACTTATTTATAAGAAGCTATCTATCAAGCAAAATTGACGAATTTTTAAGACGACAGTTTTATTTTTAACCCGAAAAGTTGAATTTTCAACAAAAAGGTTCATTTGCAACCGAGAAAGATCAATTTTCTAACAAAAAAACTGAACTTTCAATTCGAAAGGACGAATTCTCTATCCAAAAAGACGAATGTTCAACAAAGCAGTTAAATTTTCAACTAAAAAAGATAAATTCTCGACGAAAAATGTAATAGTTTATGAGTCAACCAACAAATATTTTTATTTCTAATAAAAACAGTATAGTTAACGACATCCAAAACGGATTCATTTCAAACCAAAAAAGACGGTTTTTCTACAAAAGTGTTGAATTGTCAACCAAGAAAGATTTGTCAGTCGAGAGAGAACAAGGATTTTAACCAAACTCGAGATCAAACTGTTACATTCTTCAAGCCAAAAAACGAATTTTCTACAAAACATTTGACTTTTAAACTAGAAACATGAATTGTCAAAAAAGAAGTTCATTGTCAACCAAAAAAGATAAATAGTAAACCAAATAGTTGAGTTTTTAACCAAATAGTTGAATTTTCAACAAAAAAGTTCATTTTAAACCAAGAAAGCTGAATTTTCTACGAAAAAAATGAATTTTCTATCCAAAAAGACGAATGTTCAACGAAACAGTCGAATTTGCGACCAAAAAAGATTACTTTTTCACAGAATAGTAGAATTTTCGTCATAATAATTGAATTGTGAACAAAAAAGTCAAATTTTTCTCCAAGTAGTTAAAATTTCAAACAAAAAAAGAATAAACTCCAACCAAATAGTTGAATTTTTCACCAAATTGTTAAATTTTTTTAGCCAAAAAGATTAATTTTCTACAAAACATTTGACTTTCAAACCCGCAAAGATGAATTTTTAACAAAAATTATAATTTTTAACAAACAAAGATCAATTTGCAACCAAATATTTTTTGGATTTTTCACCGAACAGTTACATTTTCAACCAAATAGTTAATTTTTTAATTAGAAAAAAAAAATTTTTAGACGATAGTTGAAATTTTAACACCAAAAGTTTTATTTTCGACAAAGAGGTAATTTTCAAGCAAGAAAGATGAATTTTGTACCAAAATGGATGAATTTTTTACAAAAAAGTTTTAATTTTTATCCAAACGGAGCAAATTTCTATCCAAAAAGACGAATGTTTAACAAAATAGTTGAATTTTCAACAGAAGGGTCAAATTTTCAAAGAAAAAAAAATTACAACCGAGTTGAATTTTCAACAAAATAATTAAATTATGAACTGAATAGTTGATTTTTCTATCAAAAAGACGAGTTTTTTTAGAAGACAGATGAATTTTCAACCCGAAAGTGAAGAAATAGTGGCATTAGCGGAAACTTGTGAGAAAATAGTGTTTATAGAGTCATTTTCTTGAAAATAATAGCAAAATAGTGTCATCACTAAAAAAAAGTGTCAAATAGTGTAATTAGTGCAGTGAGTCCGAAGTCTGTAAGATGGATAAACCAATACTAAACCCTTATGGTGAAAAAGTATAATGGTAGGAAATTAATTGTTGGCATATTAATGCTCGAAAAATTATTAGGTTAATTATTGGCCTAAATAATTTTCTCAAGAATATTCTGAATATACGTTGATTCTTATAATAAAATCTTTCACATGGGTATTTATCCTACATATATCACAAAATACTTCAGAAAACAATCAATAATTTTGGAAGTCGAAAAGGCGCACGTGAAAGAATATAATGGTGAATTCTCAAGTAGTGTTACTACAGGTTTTAAATAAAGCAAATAAAAATTGTTTTCAAACATTTGAAAGCTAGAAAATGGGCAGGAAACAAACCTAGAATAAACGAAACAATCCAAATAAGTAAAGAAGGTAAAAAAGATCACATAACCTATAAACCTTCGTATAATTGTATACTTTCTTTATTCCTTAAATCCTAACGCATTGAATCAAAACCAATACTTCTTACCTCCTCGTCAAATTTACATTTTCCAAATCACTACTTTAAACAATTGTTAGGGTTTCCAATTACTTTTATTTAACAAAATAAAGCCAAACGGCCAAACAGACGTGATGAATGTAACGTGATCATGAATGTACATATGATGCCGGTCGATGCAAGTCGAAAGAATTTGACTTCGATCACGTGGTCCGGCGCCACCTTTTCTTTTGACTTTTTGAATTGCATTTCAATAAAAATCTTCCAATTATAATTTAATTTCCAGCCAAAAAGTCTACGTCGATGGAATGAGCAGACGACAAAAGTCTCGAAACTGCGAGATTTCCGGCGCGATTTTCAAATTACCATAATAAAAATTTCGGAACTATATACTTAATCAATGTGACTGATTTTAAAGTCACGCCAAAAATCTCGCTGTTTCGAGACTTTTGTCGTCTGCTCTTCATCACATCTAATGCTACTTTACTTTTCAATGCCACCAACATAGTCTTTTTGATTGGAAATTAAATTATAATATTTTTCACGTACAATTTTGAATTAAAAATTGATTAGTACAATAGGGTTTTATTTCATTCTGTAATATTTGAAAGTTCTTCTAATAGTAATATTATATATTTTAGGTATTATATTATTTAAAATCTTTTATTATGCTCGTAAAACAATTATAAATTTGGTATCTGTATTATATTTTTTGCCATCATTGATTTATAATTTTCATTATCGTCCCTATTTAAAAATGTTTGCTATACATTTATCATAATTCGAGATTTGTATACTTGTCCATTTCTTAATAAAATCAGAAAAAATAATCAAGGTATAAACAGGGTTTGATAATTGAATTATGCTCACGAAACTGCTTTTTGGTTATACTGTTTTCACTTCGGGTTCTTTACTGTAATCAGCAATCAAAAGCGCTCACTTTAAAAGAAAGTGTTCGTTTGCTACCATCATCCGACTAGGCATTTATTCATAATATTTGCCAAATCAGCGCCCGGCCAGCTACCGTCTGAGAATTTGATCATAAGATTTGCCCGACCAGAGCCCAGCCAGCTCCCGACTGTGTTTTTGACAAAAAATTTGCCTAGCCAGTCTTCGACCAGCGCACGGCTAGGCTCTCAAAAAACAAACATAGCCCGGCCAGCCACCGACCAGCAACCTTGTTGTGCCAGGGCTAGTCCGGGCTATTTCCACACCAAACAAAAATTTTGATCCATAATTACCTCATGAATAATGTAAATATGGATTAGGTTTTGATTATTAATAACATCAAAGGAGATTTTTTTAAAATGACATTTACAGGATATCTGCAAAAAAACTTTTTAGAAACAGTTAGGCATAGTTTACAACAAATTGAATACATTTTATGATTTTTGGCGAAGCCGCGATCTAAAAAATGTGCGAATTTTGATCAATAACTACCCCTCAAAAGACGCTAGTTATCTCCCAATGAAGAGGCTCCATGTCGAGGGTAAAATTGCTTGGGGTTCACTAGTCGTCTTATTTGACAAGACTCGGAAAAGTATTAGCGATCTCCTTGCGAAGGGGCTCCATGTCGAGAGGTCTATTGCGCGGTGGTCGATTTCGAGTAATGAACACACACACACACATACATGTACATGACACGCCAAGCCAGTAAGCTGAATCTGTGCATCTAACTGATGAACTCAGAGGGACCGCTCTGTCTACCCTAACCTGGCTGTCGCTTCTCCACGGCGACCTGGCTATAGGGAGGCTACCGGACGGCAGAGTGGGTGTGGCGCGCTTTGCTCTGTAAAGAGGTGGGCGTCATTCACTATGCGATGGGATATGCCAGACACCTGAAAGGTATATTTCCAGAACGTTGGAAACAACGAAATGCAGTAAGATACAACCCGGTAAAGGTGCCCAGATTCGGTGTACTACTTTGAGAATAAACACGGGCATGGCACAATGTGCTTTATAGCCTGAGCATCAAGGGGGATTTTCACGAGCTCCTGGGTCCACATTACAACCAACCAACTAAATGAATTAAACCGCTTTTTGAACTATTAGCATCTGTACACATTCTCTCGCACCTTACTGGACAGAGGAACATTTTTTCTGATTCTTTTCTGACTTATTTCAATCGGCAATGGAAAGGAGAGTGTACTCTAAATGAAAAATAATCGGTAGGAGATTTCTTCCTAAGGATTACATAACACTAGTACGAGTGCTTACCAGGGGACAAGCATTCAACCCGATTGGAAGTTTAGCAATTCAAATGCTCACAAACGTACTATCCAGTGTAACATCCTCGTTCTCTTCGCCTTGTTACTATGTCCCTGGATGCAAGCAAGACCATTACACTATAGCAAAATCTACTCTAGGGTAGGATATACACCGTGTGATCACGGAGATTACGCTTGGTTCTGACTGCAGCCTCGACAGCCTTGTATTAAAAATGCTTACAGATATTGAATTTGTTTAGAGTGGTTGTAAGTAGGTCTTGAAGTATGATCTAAGTATGACCTTTCGCTAATAGTGTAAGAAACACAGAAACAACTGGGGGTTCGGTAATGTTGCAGCTTGAGTAAAAGTTGACATCTTTTAGAAATGAGATTCTAATAGAACTCTTTTTGAGGCTTCCTTTTTAGTTCGTTATTATCCGATAGATGGCCAGTGTTGTGTGTCGACATTTTCAACTGCGCTTTACCGAAAAGCGCGGACCCATTTGAATCAATCAATACTATGAATAATCATACAGATATATTATTTTTATTATATTATATATTATATGATTTTCAATAGTCCCGCAATTTTCGGTACATGCGCAGTTGATAACACTGGATTTTCAACATAACCTTGAAAACTTTCACATCTCGTGTGCACTATCTTCCTTTGAAGAATGACTAATCTCCATAATTTTAGTTTCATGATTAAATTTTTCCCAGAGAAACATTATTTAATCCGTATTATTAAGTAAAATATGCGTCATCAACTTGTAAAATCTTCGAAGTATATCAAGGCAGAAAATGAGTTCAATACCAAAAGGCTCTATTATAACCCATACTTTGGGTTCCTTTGGAACAATTTATCATTTTGGGTTCCTATTCAGCAAGAGACGCTTCTTTTTGTTGCAGCTCCCTTGGAACCACAAAATGGTTCTAATAGAAATCCTAATTTTTTCTGTTAACTTTCTGCAGTCAACTATAGATGGTTTTACTTTTTAATTTAGAAGAAGATTGACTGAATCCAAATTTTATAATACATTATGAGGGGTAAGCGAACAAAACATCATACATATCTTTTTTTTAATGAGTTTTGTATTGTTTTAGCATTTTCAGGACTCAATGAATATGATTATTGACCCTGGGTGCATAAAAAATATCGTGCTATACCAATAAAATTGTGCTTGACAAATTTTGTAACCTTTGAAGTATATAAATTAAAATCCTCATATGTTGTACTAAAGTATTCAACATGTTATAAAAACTGCATCAATACAAGCTAATAGATTAAATAATTCAATAATATTAGATAACCAGCTAGATAGTTTCTTCTATATGATTCTATTGGAATTTTTCTTCTATCTCTGGCGTTTTTGAGATACAACATTTCGACAGCTCCATTCCATACTGCTCCACGCCGTGTTTAGGCCGTGTAGAGCGCTACATCGCCTTTGGTCAGTATACAGCTCTCCTTCGTGTTTCATCCTCTTGATCGCTGTGTATCTCTAGGTCCTATGTCAGGATATGAAGCTATACAAGTATACAGCGACCAAACGCAACGGAGAGCTGTACGACGGGACGCGGAGCAGTATGGAATGGAGGCGTCGATTTGTCTAATTATTGACGATTCATATTACATAATATTATACTATACAATATAAATATTTATTCACGATCCTTGAACTATATGGCGCTATCTACTTATTTTTGACAAAAATAAGTTAATGAATACAATTTATGAAATAAAATGTGCACATTTAAAATGTGTAGAACCACAAGGTGCTACACGGAGAACAATGGAAGTGAAAAATTGGGTCTTTAGTGCTGGCAGTCGAGGTATTCATTACTGAACTCGCGTTGTAAAAAAAAATTCGACATTGAAATTAGTTTATTGATTCAAGTGAAATCGCGGTATTAACTTCCGTAGGCAACTAAAGAGATTACAGCTTGTCGACTGGAATTTACAAGGACACATAGCGGCGCGGCGGCTGTTGATTGGTCGATATAGTCCTTTCCATTTATAAACTTACATTTATTGAAATATTATACACACATATATATTCAATAAGTTTTAAACATTAAATTATGAACCTTTATTTGCTGAAACAGAAAAAGTCTAGTTAGGTGAAAAGACGTAGTTGCCGAGAATTAAATCCGGGTTTCCAACGCAGCAATCAGCTTCTCTCTGCAATCTGATATTCTGGATGCTAAAGTAAGAGGCACTTAAACAAGTAAGCTTCGGTTCGGTGCTGCCCGAACGTTATTGAGTGCGGTGCATCCAGGAATGGTTACTGGACTACTGCAAACACTATAAATTATACTTTGATTATGTTTTCTATTCTTTTTCTAGAACCTGCACTTTTCAGGAGATCTTTGGTTTATCATTTGGACAACGGTTGACGCACTTAAATTGTAGGAAGTAACGTTTAAAGTGTATACAATATAACTTTAAAGTATTAAAAGATGATGTTTCATGCAGGAGAGATACAACTTTTCAATGATTAGTGTGTAGTTTCACATTCCTCCCCGTGTCTTCTGCATCTATTCCTGAAATTTGGTAATTTTTAAACAATTCGTGTACTGGATATCGAACTCTTCAATCTCATTTTTGTCCGTGTATCTAGTACGCCGCAGCCAGATTACTATCTAGCAAATGAAAAAAAGATTAGTATTAGCGCAAAATTCAAGACAGCTTCCAACTTCAAAATGATAAAAGGTTTTAATGTATGGCAAAGTTGCAAACATTTTTATTTATTTTTCATACATGACAATTGACGAGGAAACAAACTTCATATTCATCTTTCAGAATGTCAAAGTGATACCTCCATGTAATTTGACATATAATTTCAAGCCACAAAGTTCTATCTTGAAATTTGAGAATTTACTACACCAAAGTTTTGACATTCCCAAAGTTTTATCTTGTAAATGTGTTCTAATTATTCTATCCGAAAACAAGTGAAAAAATTTGCTTTTCATTATCAGTAATCGTGTTTATGTAGAAACTACCTAATTTTGAAGTTGAACGTTTGAAGGTTGGCAAAATTGAAGATAGCACCCTATGGTTTTAGGGTCCTGTAATAAGAACCGTATTTCGTTTCATAGGATACCTTCTATAGGTCAAGATTGCTGCTGACAGTGGTTATCGACATTTAGAAAATTCTAAATTCAGCACGGACATGAACCACAAAAAATTCTGAAATGCCGGAAAATGTCGGCAACAGAGATCTTTGAGTGAAACTCAACGTACTAAAGATTGGTTGACTTCTGTTCAGTTTTTTAATTTTTTAATTCAAAATTTTGAAAATTGAAAAATATTTATCTATGGGGCAAAATGTGATGGTGACTCTTTTAGGCATATTTTATTTATGGTGAGCAACTATAGCAAATTAGAAATTGTAAAAATGTTGTGTATGCTGCAATTTTCTCAAAAACTGCCAAAAACATGTTGTCATTTTTTTACCGTTTATTAATCGTGAATTTTGAGTTGTTCAAACATTTTTCACGCTTTAAGAACGACAAGAAAATTATTTTCATGAGTACAAAGTAAAGGAATGTTTCTTCGATTCAAACTGAAAAAATTTCAAATTTGACATGAACAACTTTTTATAAACAAAATGCACAATTAACATAAGAAACAAACGTTTATATTTGATTGAAAGTAGTTTCGATGCGATGTTATTTTTTCAAATTCCTAATATATATATAGGGTAAGAGAACCAATTCTTGGACCCCCCCCCAATTTCTGGCACCCTTCTCACTTTTTTAGAATGTTTTGCCTCAATTAACTCAATTGTACTATTGTTTTTACATATGATGCATATATTAATTATTCAGTGAAATGAAGACATGAAGTAGGTATCCAAAATAAAACAAATTCACTTCGGTTTTTGGCATGCCTATAATAGGACTAAGGTGCCAAGAATTGGTGCTCTTATCCTATAGAATTAAAAATTGGAAATGTGTACAAACTGAAATAAAGTAACAAAGTATTTAAAAAATGCTAAAAACACAGAAATTGACACATCTTTGGATTCAAAAACTTCGCTAATATTCTCAAAATCTTCCTCATCAGCGTAAATTTTCATTAGTATTGTATAAAATCTATATGATTGATTGGTTATATTAGAACGTAATGTACAAAATTTTAAGTTTATATGGTAAACGTTTTGGCAAACGTAATAAATAAGATGATATAAAATTATAAAAATATGAATTGTGAAATATCAACTGTTACTGTATGATAAATGAAAACTCTAATGAAAGTAATCCAAATGAGTCGCGATGCAGCTACTTCAATGTGGACAGTGAAAATCACTCATTAAAGATCTTTGTGGATACTTGTTTTCTTTCGTACTTTCAGTGCTTTTATTTGCTACTGGCGACGTAACGAAGGAACGAAAGTGAGAAAACGGAAATTGCCAATCAGAATTCTTTTCTGTGAAATAATTATAGTGGCGTGCTTAGAACCTTAGGTCGGTTAACGAGATGTAAGTAGGCTTCCTTTTTTCAACAATGTAATGTGTCAACTGTCAATTGACTCTGTCTAGTAATAAAGGTGGATACGTTAAGAGAGGTTATTCAAGAACTTGTAGTTATCAAAATTGGCAAGTTAGTCAAGAAAAATTTGGACGTAAAAACAAACTTAATTTTTTCCCTTTAGTGTTGCGATACAAATTCTCTTCCTTGGTATGAAATTGATAATCAATTTTGACGGGACTTCAAAACGTTTCTCGGTTCAACAAAAATGTTTTTCTTCTTGTGAACTGCTCTGACAAAGCTTTCAGGGGTAGGGGCTCATTTTTACCCCTCTGGGCTTACAGACAAGAAAAGCCTTTTTGACCTTTTGTCATATTTTGAATTCACTTGACGGTAGTGTTTCAGCCTCGTTTCATGTGTTTATTATCACTGTATTCCTATATATTCTACTTCCAAGCGAGACTCTTACTGTATTTGATTCCAGAAGTAAACGTGAACACGAGAGAAAATTTCTCAAAGCGATAATATTATCAGGAAATTGCAGAATGCAACACAAATACAATCTATCAAACGATTACACATTCAAATTTTTTATTTCTTAAATTCTTTTTGAATTTTTAAAAACAGTAGGATCATTTCCGTTGCAGCTCATTTGTTATTTTTTCGAAATAAGATATTTGTTGCTCAAAATGCGAATAATTCTAGTGCGCAACTGTAACATGAACATAGCTGCATTCTCATTCTACAGTGTCTCTTTTTTGTTGAAACTCAAAACAACACCGAATCGACGTACTTTTGTGGATCGGTATTTATCTGCGTAAGGTCTAAAAATACTTTCAAGTCAGAAAGTTTTAGAATTTATCAATTTGAAATTTAGGGCCTTTTAAATTTCCACGTGCTTCTTCAATTTGTAAGAATGTTTGAACAATACTCAACTAATAATCTGAATTTGTATGAAAAGAATTGAAATGAAACTTGGAAAATAGAACATTATTTAATGTTATGAAATTTAGAGCTTAAATTCTTTCTCTTGTATTCAAGAAAAGATTTTTATGAAAATAGACGAAACGAGAAGAAAATGCAATGTGAATGTAAAGAAGTGAACTTTTTGTTCATGACGTAAATTTCTAGAGCGTGTAATTGTATATAGACGTGATATTTGACTATTTTTCTCAGATATTTGTAGAATTTTTATGGAAATATAGAAAGAGAGCACTGGAATTATAGGGCGTATGTCATTCGACTCTCCCGTGAAATATATTTTCATAATATACCGAGTAAGGGGAAAGAACCGCTAACAAATGTCTAGATAATCCTGCTCTATAAAATTGAATAACGTTGACAATTAAGAAGATGTTTATTTAAAAAAAAATGTTGTGTTTTTAATATTGTTTTATATTTTGAGAAAAACAATATAAAAGACATATTTAAAGGTATTTTTGAATAGAAAATTTTTTTCTTCATAAACTTTGAATTGGAAAACCATTATTCGCATTGAGTAGTTAACCTTAATGCCATAAAATGGAATCAGGAATGTAATAATAAAAATAAAATATCAGTAAAAATGTGTACCTACGTAACAACCAATAAAATAAAATGTGCAGCTTTGTAGTATTACAATACATGGAATTAGAGGATGCTTTACTATTATTTACAGACACTTGATATAATGGAAAAAGTTTGACATAAAAAGGAACGAATAAGTAATTTTGTACTTTCTCAGCATAAATATAAAGATCATTACGAAACTGGTAGGATGAGATATTTTCCGTAAAATTCTTGAATTCTCATTTCGCAGTGCACTATGCTAGGTCATTATTCTTCAAAGTAGTAATATCGCGAATTTTTGTTCCGTGTTACATTGCTCAGATTGCATTATTTACATTATTATCGGCACGAAACGATCTTCGCCGAGGCCAGGACGAGATAAAAATAAAATTTCCAGTACGGTTAGAAGCTTTGAGGATAACTTTCTTCACTGTAACTTTTTTTCTGAACTAGATTCCTGGTTTTCATTGTATAGTAGCAGCTGGTGTATATGTAATTTGGCATGAATTCAGTTTCGAAAAATAAATTGTTGAGTGTGCAGAATGCAATTTTTACTCTATTTTAAGTTAAAACTGATTTTTTTTCAATAGTTATGCATTTATAATTTCATACGTCTTATCAATGAAGGTGAACGTGTCTTTATTCTCACTCGTCAAAAATCCGTACAGAGTAATCTCTATTACGCATAATACGCATCGTTGCGTATTATTACGCGGATATTACGGCGCCATTGAAGATTATCGCAGCAATAGAATTCACTAAAATAATGAAAGAAGGTCAATATCAGGGAAAGAAACTGTTAAAATGATATTACTTATAATAATAACTGAAAAATTAATTTTTAATTTAGCATCAGTTGAAGTCAACTTTAAACAACTAAGCTCAAATAACTAGTCATAAATTAAATTAAACTTTTGAATTGTTTTGTTGTTTTTAACAATCACTATTGTTACAAACAATAAATAGTTCTCGAAATTTTTCTAAATTTAACTCGAGATTAAACTACTTACAACTAAATGAATGAGATGAAAATTTCTTTGTGGGAAAAAATCATTTTCCCTATTAAAACTGAAAATATTTTTTGCAAGCTATTAGGTGTACAAATAAGTTCTACACGTTTTAAGCCACTTTTATTTTCTTTATGAAAATCTAAAAAAATGCAAGTATTAATTAATATAGTGGCCACTGGCTTCTACTACTGTTCCCGAACGCTCAGGCAATTGATGGGTTCCATAGCGAAAGCAGGCTTGATCTTTTCACGTTATAAAGTCATTCACCATTTTTCGCACTTCAGCTTCAATTTTAATTTGGTGCTCAGCGAAGCTGTTTTGTAACGAGCGAAAAAAGTGGTAATCTGACGGGGCAATGTCTGAAGTGTAAGCTGGATGCGGCAAAATTTCTCATTTCTATTCTTCTATCGTTCGACGGGCCACGGAACTTCTATGTGGCCTAGCGTTGTTGTGCTGCACTGGTCTTCGTCCATGCACAGAATATCATCGCTTTGTACATTCTCATCCTAATGAGAAGGTATTGGTTTTACGTAAAATTTGACTTACTCGGTTTTCAACAAATCTCCACGTTTTGAGACCCCCTGAGCTAGAAAAAACGATTTTTACCAAGGTGTCTGTCTGGCTGTAGTCTATCTGTAGCCTGTCCGTAGGTAGTAGTCTATCTGTAGCCTGTCCGTAGGTAGTAGTCTGTCTGTAGTCTGTCTGTTTGTAGGAACGATAACTTTCGAAAAAATGATCAGATTGGATTGAGCTTTGGCACATTTTTGTAAGCCCTAAAAGAGAAGGACAAGTTCATTAGCCACCTATTTTTGATAAAATTTCAAAAAGTTAGAGCAATTTCAAAATTTTTGAAATAATTTTTTTTCAAAACTTTAAAATTCTATGTAAAACAATTCGTAGTACTCAAAAATCTAAACAATTTATTCTCATGACTATATTCGATAAAACTAAAACTATCAGAGTTATAGCATTTTCAAAATCCAAAAAAACTAACGGAAATCAAAATTTTAACCCAAACAACGCACGATATAAAAAAAGTCAAAAGATGAACAACGTTGCTTTTTGCAAGTTCTACAAGATTATCATAACAACTTTTTGAATTTTCTTGAAAAATCAAAAATTCAAATTTTGACCCCATGAAACATATAAAAAGTAAAATAAAAAATTCCATTTTGCTTTCAGACTATGCAAGATACGAAAAAGATGATTAGACAAAAATTATCTATCCAAGAAAGATCTACAAATTTGTTGTTAATTCTTTTTTTATAGGACGCCTAGTTTTTGTTTTAAACGTGAAAAATGTGAAAAACACTGTTTTGGTAGCATTTTCAGTAAGTTAAACCAAAACTGTTTCTTGAGTAATAATTCGTTTTTCTTTGGACTTCAAAAAGTATGTGGGTATTGTAATGAGAATGTGTTCCTTAAGGCCGATAGAGCCTTAAGTGAATAAACTTCCTTTTTAATCTTAAATAAAAACAAATTTAATAATCACTTAAAACGTAGAGGTTTTGTCTATATTATAATATTTGCAAGTAAATTTATTCTTTTTATCTAAGCCGAGCACGATGTGGGAAAGCCGAAAAAAGCCGAGCGCGAAGCGCGAGGCAAAAAGTATCCGAGCGCGAAGCGCGAGATACAACAACCGCGCGCCCTAGGCGCGCTCAAACTTTTCAACTGAACCGTTTGGCGAAAAAAATCCAAGAAAAGAGACCATATTCTGGGCATGGGCGAAGACCAGTACAGCACGACAACGCTAGGCCACATAGAAGTTCCGTGGTCCGCCAAACCATAGAAGAATTAAAATGAGAAAATCTGCCGCATCCGGCTTCCTCTCCACACATCACCCCGTCCGATTACCACCTTTTTCGCTCGTTACAAAACAGCTTAGCTGAGCACCAAATTAAAATTGAAACTGAAGTGCGAGAAATGGTGGATGACTTTATAGCGTCAAAAGATCAAGCTTTATTTCGCCATGGAGTCCATCAATTATCTGAGCGTTCGCGAACAGTAGTAGAAGTCAGTGGCCACTATATTAATTAATACTTGCATTTTGTTAGATTTTTGTGAATAAAAAAAAAGTTGCTTAAAACAGGTAGAACATATTTGTACACCTGTGCCGTCCAAAGTAAAAAGATACATACGTGACATTGTCGCTTAGGTCGATTTTTCCATTGCCAGGTTTGAGAGAATAACCCTAAACCGCAAAGTCACTTACGTATCTTTTTACATTGGACGGCAGACCTAATAGTTGATAATAATTTTTGATCAAGATTCTACGTGATACAAAAATATTAAGTAATATTCATGTTGCCGTGAATTCAATTTTTAAACAAATCATCATGGGAAATATTTTTATTAAGGATGCGTATTAAAGTTTTATAACGTAAATTTTCGCTGTAAGTACACAAAATGTTAACTTATCACACAAAATACCAATACAACATTTAATAAATTATAAAAACTGTCTTAGCTAGCTTTTTCATAAATGATATCACGTAATTATACATTTTATACGTTTTCCTTTTCGGCAGGAGTGCTTTATGTTACGTTTACCAATGCCAATATCAAAGCGGTATTAAAAAGAGACGATAAAATAAGCTGCTTGTTTCCACGTGATGATTGTAAATTGTAAATTTTTTAAACAATCTATTCACAAAAATCTTAACTTTGATATAACATGAACATCGAATATTATTATTAATTAGCTATTAAAACAGTTAGAGTAAAAAAAAACAATTAATCAAGTGAAAAACAATTACGGTTACGTATTTCTCTAATAAATTGTTTATAAAATTTTTTAATTTAATTATGACCTAAAAATCTTGACTAAATATCAGCACTTGCTTCATAAATTTGTTATTAAAAATTAAATATATTCCCTGTTAACAAATTTTCATGGTTGATAAATATTTTTGAAATACGCTCGTGCTTGGATAAAAAGGAACTTGATTTGAGCCTTCCGAGAATTATCGCCGCGCGGCGGTTTCGGATGAATGGAGCCACGGGGATATGTGTCGTGTTCAATGATGCGTGAACAAGCTTTAGCATAGCGGCACGGCCCTGTACCCTAACCGCATTATTGGATAACTGCGTCACGTTGCGACACATTGCGTCACTTCACTCTCAGTGTTCATACGGGCCTTATGTTTACGTGCAGAGTTCAAGTTCAAGTGTAATTTTAATTGTTTTAAGTACGTAAGAGGTTATGAAAACCTAGAGAACAAAAAAATTGACATTTGTTTATAACAATAGCAATTATTGACGTATGATGCTAAGTCGTGACTAATTATTACAAATTTAATGAAAGATATAAGGCATTTTGTGTAAGAAATCAGTGTTTTTAAACATTTGCGCACTATACTGAAGTACTTGTTTACATAAATTCTTTGTAACAATTATTTGTATATTCAATTAATTATTGATATTTCTCAAGTATATATGAATTATTTTTGACCAATAGCTAGTTTGTTTAAGCAATTCTCTTTTAGGTGAAAAATAAAAATTTTGAAATTGCTTTTCAACAAAAATACAGCGTAAATGAAAAAGTTACACGCTATTACGCGTTATTATGCATAAAGTGTACAGAGTAACACACGAGTGCATTTCCCCCCTTCAATCGCATAGTGTCTCTTTAATGAACTCCCAAATTGAAGATCTGCACATTCAGACCAGAAAATTCTGGAAAATTCCAAAAACTCTTAGAAGACTTTTTAACTTTTTATTTTAATACATCCAAGAACTGTATTCTAGAATTTCTGTAAATTTAAGAATTTCTTTTTTAATAACGATTGGACCATGATTGTGAGAAATTTTGTTTTTATTTGAATAATAGTACATTGTGTATCGAGGGAGTAAAGAAGGCTATTTTAGCGAGTGTGAACATATCGCCTGAGCAAAGCGTGGGCGGCAGTCACACTCGTTAAAATATCTGTACGCCCTTGATACACACGATGCTTTTTGTCATACCCTCCTTGAAAACAAGCATGTGAGGCAGATATAGGATGTTTGGTGTACTTCACAATTTTAGATTATAAGTGAAAGGAAGAAATAGAGTACTTTGCAGAAGGGAGACTGTGGGGTCCAGCTATACAATTTTTTTAAAGATAAAGATAATTTCCTCCATATTCTCACTTGCGTGGTGCAGTGTATGTGTAGCGGGCGTAAAGTTTCATGTCGGCCCGGCGGCGGAGTGCGCATGTGCGAAAGTCACTGGGCTGGAAGCGGCCACATTACACCTGCTTCAGGTGCTTGCAATGGCGCGTTTTCAAGGGGGTCGGACAAAACAGCATTTTTCATTGAAACAACCTCAGAGGACCCTAAATATTTGTTTCTAATTTTAGATCTAGAAGACAACGGGGACCTAAAGTAGATAACGTACCCTTGCATTACATTTTTAAGTGAAGTAGTATATTAATTCAACATTTAATTGCAACACTGCTAAAATGTTTCACAGTGGTATCCATCTGAAACTATAAACTTTATCAGCAGTGAATTGTTTCGTTTTTCGCTTCAACTGTTCCCAACAGGATAGCAGCAAGCCAGAGTGAAAGTTCTAATTGCAGTTATAATTTGTCTTCTGCTGCCAGGGGATTAAGGGACTTTAAGTTCGATGCAACATTTGACAGAATAACATGACCACAAATATGGAAGGTCTTCAAGTTAAACAGCGAAAATATTTGTATTGCATAAAGAATAATTATGTATATTTGTTGCGAAGGAACTTACCTGTGACCTTGAAAGTTTATGCCTAGTGCGATTTGGATGCGCAGACTCAGTAGAGGGTGCATTTGGTACAAGAAATCGAGGACTGGATTCGAGAAGATTCTGAGAGTGATGCTGAGGTTGATGGGGATGAGGGTGGAGTGGTTGTTGTTGAGGAGAACCCCCTAGATGGTGCTCCCCCGCGTCCAGCATGCTCGTACCCAGGGCGTCGAGCTGAGTCAACGACCTGGAACGAACCTAAAACAACAAAGAAAATGTTATTCAGAGTCAATTTTGCATTAATTTGACTCTAATTTTCTACCGTAAATGTAGACTGCAGGACTCTGGACTAGGGGCTACAACTTTAGGGCTATGGTCAATTTTAGACAATTTGAGGGCTCTGGTCTAGGGGCTACAATTTTTATTAGATTTAAAATAAGAATAATTTTCATAATATATACATAGAATCTAGATTAGAAATGAATGCGTAAAATCTTGATTTGTAGACTTTATAAACTAAATATTAACTGAGATAAGAATCTCGGAGAGTAATTGTTTTCTCTATCTTAATTAGCACTCGTTCCAAGAGGTAGGATTCAGAATACATTTTCGCACTGTACTTTCGTAGATTCTTCAATACCTAGATTCTTATCTTTGTTTCAGAAAACGAATCGCCCACCATCTAGACTGTCCCAAAACAGGAATTATCTTTTTATTTTTTCCGGATTCTTCCTACTATAAATGCAGTAGACTGACAAATATTTTTCGTAAGATTCAATACGTTTTTAGAAAATGGCTATCATCTCGGAGAGTGATACATTGATAGTCTTTAAATGAAGGTTGTGGTACAGAGAAGAATAGTTAAAAAAATTTAGATCTGAGTATATTATGTCGGTGATAAAATTGTATGAGAATGCAAAAAGGTAACACAGAATGATTCGGAATTCAAGAATTTCAAACTTAAAATACAGATTAGTGATTAATTCAAGATTGATAACTTGTAACATTTGGAGGGAAGGGTACAACTGTGCACGGAGCAGCTGTGCACGAGCCCATCTGCGCACGTCTGAATTTTGACGTGCACAGTTGGGAGTCTCCCATCTGTGCACGTGAACTGTTGCTAGGGTACCATAGTGCACGACTAAATTTCGACGTGCACAGTTGGGAGTCTCCCATCTGTGCACGTGAATCGTCGCTAGGGTACCATCTGGGTTAGGTAGTTTAAGTATGGTTCAAATCTCCAGCGAGTGAAATTTTGGAACGAATTTAAGTGCGCGATTATAGGTGTAGGGGACCGCGAGTGAAACTGTGTTATTTAAAATATGAACAAGTGCAGCGATAATACAAAAAACATTTCTTTTGTCACATATCCTTGTAACACTGTTCTGGAATTGTTACAGAACGACCACAGAAAAAATTGACATCGTAACACTGTTACATATGTGTTACGGCACTATTACAGAACATGGTTACTCGGCAACCCTGTTCCTAAATTCTTCTAAAAATCTTTTTAACATATAACGCTGTTCCGGGATTGTTACAGATCTCTGACTGAACATAGTTCTGTAACAGCGTTACAGAACTCCTAAATCACTGTACATGTGGGCTTTTAAGTTGAAAATCTAATTGAAGTAATTAAGATATGCACAGTTGGGAGGTTACCATCTGTGCACGTATACTTTTAGGTGAAAAATGATTTTATTAATCGAGACATGCACAGTTGGAAGGGTACCAGCGGTACACGTTTTAAGTGAAATTGATGATTTTAAACACTTTTAAATGAAAAAAAAACTGATTGTATTAATTAAGACGTTATGGCCAACGGCCATACCACGCTGAAAACCCCAGTTCTCGTCAGATCACTGAAGTTAAGCAGCGTTGGACGCGGTTAGTACTTGGATGGGTGACCATTCAAGAATACTGACACGAGTGCTGTTGGCACATCGTGGGTGTGGTGAGCCCACACTTGTAGTTATTTATAACTACAAGAAAAACCTAGAAACACTACCCGAATCGGGTAGTGTCACGCCTACCCTGAAAGGGAAATGGTTTAATGGTATATATATATATATAAGACGTGCAATATCGGGAGCCTCTTATCTGTGTACGTGGACTGGTTAGTGAAAAATATGATTGTATCAAATGAGACGTGCCTATTTGGGTTTCTTCCATCTGTGCACGTGTACTGTTGAGAGTATTTCATCTGTGCACGTGCACAGTTGGGAGTGTCCCATCTGTGCACGTCGAAATGTAGACGTGCACAGATTGCACAGATTGATGCTGAAGATACGTACTTTCGACCAAGGTATGAAGATTTTAGGTTGTTCAGTTGTACAGAAAACTGGAAGTGTTCCAGATTAAAGAATTGTGAATAGACGCTTAGGAAACTGAATACCCAATGATTGAATGTGTACAAAATTAAGTAATTGAAAATTTTAAAGAATCTCTAAAACTAAACAATGTCAGCATCACAAATATTGGAGCATTCAGTGTTAAAAAATTTTAATTCGAAACATTATTTGTTCAAAAATTTCTAATTTTAGGTGCATGTAAGTGAAAAAAATCTAATGAAAAGACTAAACAAGTGAAAGAACAAAAATGTGTTATTTCGTAAATAATATTAAATTACCTTATTAAACGTTTACATTTTCCTTACATTCATTTCATTTCTTGGAAATTAATTTATTTTCGACAATATTGATTTTTTCAATATTTTAAAAGACACCCATCCATGGGGATTTATCCCGCTTGCCCGGTGGCCAATCCTGCTCTGATTCAACATTATATAAGCGGATTTTAAAACGAACATCTCTCTTAATGACATCCCTGGTGTTCTGTCATATATATAAATTGAAATTTCAATCGCACGGTAATTACAGTATCGAGTGAATTGGAATTCCATCTCTGCAAAGTTTGGGTAAATTGTTTACATTCGCTTCTAACCACTCGAGTACGAGACTAAATGAAAGGAATTAAAGCTGTTCATAAAACATTCATGACATAGTGACTGGCTTAACATTAATTACTTGTTCGGAAAATAGTACTGCCTTAATATATATTATGTCATTCACAAGGCTGACCGCATGTGGGTCGCGACAGCTTGCATTAAAGAGTGAGGTGGGGTTAATTAATTTCCAAAGAAAGGGAATACAGAAGGAGTCATATTTATCGAGAATATCTGGATGTTACTAAATATGCGTTGAATTTAACGTATAAAGCTCTGGAAGATATTTTTTGAATCCATGAAATTGCCCGATCATAATATTACCAATATTAACGTATTACAAAATGAAAATGGTCGGTAATGGTCGTTTTTCATCAAATATTTACGTTCGGAGACCCTCTGATTCAGAAAAAGCGATTTTTATGAAGGTGCCTGTCTGTACTCTAATGTATAGTATCTTTTAGGCACGATAACTTTCAAAATACTGATCAGATCAGATTGAGCTTCAGCACACCTTTTCAAGGCATATATTTTTTCAAATCGTTTTCAATTTGATTTAATCGTGATAACGTTTTTAAGAAAAAAAAATTTCATTTTCCAGAAAAACTACGCTAGATACAAAAAAAATGTTGAGAACAAAAATTATTCATATCAAGAAGATCTACTATTTTCCTCTAGACCATTTTTCCATAGGGCGTATATTTTTTGTTTTGGTCGTGATGAAGCTTTTTAAAAAATAAAAATTTCCATTTTCTGGCCAAAGTATGCAATATTAAAAAAAATGTACTAAAACCAATTGTTGCTTTTAGAAAGAGCTACATAATTTTCCTTAATGTTTTTCTAATGGAACTCAGGGTTTTTCTTCTAAACATCAAAACTGTTATCAACAAATCGACTATTGTAATGAGAACGTGCTTCCTAAGCCCGATAGAGCCTTGAGTTAATCAAGTTTCTCTTGAATCTAAAATCAAAATAAAAATGATCTCTTTAAAAGTACAGGTTTAGACAGTTTAGTAAAATATATTTGCAAGTAAGCTTCAGTATATGCATTTTACTATGAACTAAGCCGAGCGTGAAGCACGAGCGAAGCGAGAGATCCGACATACGCACGCCTTAGGCGCGTTCAAACTCGCCAGCGAAGCGAACTGCACGTGAAAAGTGAATGAATGAATGTGAAAATTATTATACATAATTTCTAATTAAATTAAATGAAGAAAGTTTTAAATTTCCATTTTTAATACATTTGATACAAAAAAGGATTCTAGATTAGTCTTTTAATCTTTGAAAAGCTTTTTGGGTTAGAGTATTTGCCTACATCATTTATGAAACCTGGTAAAGTTTTACTACCGAGGGTCACAAAAAGTCAGAAATTTTTTATCTTTTTTAAGAAATATGACTATTCTAATGTTATGCGATTAGACATGATTAATTTTAAATAATAAATGCGTTAAACAAAAAATATACAATCTATCCGTGAAACTTCATTTTCAAAATTCCCTGACTATTCCTTGACTATGTTAATAATACTTAAGAATCAGAATTCAAATATTTGAAAATGTTGAACAAAAATTGATTCTTCTTGATGGGAATTTTCTAATCTGAATTAACTTTGCAACATTTTTTGATGTCTTTAGCGTGGTTTAGCCTTAACTAATTTTCTTGTTTTAAAATCAGAAATTAAAATAGGAAAATTAGATAAGGCTAAAACCACGCTAAATATACGATAAAAAATCAAGTGGCAAGATTTTTGCGTCTTAACGAGATATAAAAAATTGCTTTCAACTAGTTGAAAAATGAATTTTTGACGAATTTTTTCTTAATTTTAAAGCCAGTTTATTTGTCTTTCAGTCAGACATTATCGTAGAAAAAAATTCCGATATTCTAGGAGCAACAGGGGATTTCGTAGAAAATGTTAAAGGCCAAGTTCAGGTAAAAATTCGAGTTTGCCAATGGTGGCCTATAAAAGACTATTACAACGTCGAAATTCATTTTTTCATTTCGAAGCAAGATTTTTTGGCTTCCGGATATATAGTCTCTTCGCAGAGAAATCAACATTTCTATATAAAAATAAAGTTAGTATGATAAATTAATCATATCTATTATCGATTCAATTTTGTTACTCCAATAGAAAATAGATGCTGCACTTAAAGAACCTTTTAGCGTAAAAGACTTAGTAAATACGACAAGAGAAGCAGTGAACCTTTTTGGCAGTGATCCCAGAAGATCACGTGGTTTTACTCTTATCAGAAAAGACTCTTCATTGTTATTCTTTCAAGGATACCTCCAATAAAAGACCTCTGAGATTTACACATCGTTGGCCAAGAGAAAAGTGATCACAGGACAAATAAATTTTGTAGCTCGAATCAAGACTGACAGTTGAAAATGTGTATGTATACTCTTGAATTCGGGGGATAGCTTCGCAAGTATTTTTAAATTTGCCTTTTTTCTTATCGTGGTAAAAGTCGCTTGAGTAGATTTTCTAAAGTGTTGTGTGCAATTTTAATACTTTAGTCCACTAGCCTAAACTAAAATTCAGTTAAATAGAAAAAAATGTATATATTTATATTATACTTGATCATTCTAAATATTTTAGAGTGATAGAATATAATTCAGTACTGTCATTTTTTTCCATAAAGAAGATGAAAAATTTATCTCGAAGACGAAAAGTCACGAATATTTTATCGAAGAAAACTTCTCCACTTTATACATCAAACAAATTTATTGTCGGAAAATATTCAACATCATGGATTTCCATCTACGTATGTGCAATACAAATATTGATGCATTTTGTATTAAAATATTTGAGGAAAAATATAGAATGCTCATACAAATAATTCGGAGAACTTTATAGTGCATTTAAAGATGTTTCGATTATAAATTAAAACGGATTATCGAAATTTGTTTGAGCGTATTCTATACCTGAAACTAATTTCCTCATACATTTTTTATTGAATTGTGATGTTCCAGTAATTTATGCATTTAATCTGAGTTAAGATTTCAATAAGTTATTTTCAAATTAAAAGAAAAACTTGTAGGTAAACATTTTGATATTGCATTTTTATAAAAAGCTTACCTTGAAAAAACTTTCCAAGGGATATTATTGGGCGTCGAAAATGTCAACAAGAGGAAATTGATGTTTTTCAATGCAGTTTGGATTTGACATTAGATTTTAGAATAAAAATTGATATTTTGCTTTAACGGTATTTAATATCCATATCTAATAAAAACAAAAGTATTTTCACTACAAATATTTCTATTTCAAAATTTCATCAAAAGTTTCCATCAACCTTTAGCAAATCACGCAATTCCTCATCACAGAATTTCACAGAAAATCTTTATTTTTCAAGAACCTTGAGTCCCTCTCTTCGATCAAAATCCGTCATTGACAATTTGCACTAAAAAAAATTCAGTAATCCGATGTGGTTTTCTTATTACAAGAATGTCACTAGTCGGATTTTCTCGTCGCTCTAATTTACAGAAATTTATATTATCAGTGATTTTGAAATTATAATTTCTGCGCGGCAGTAAAATAAATTACTCGTCGCCTTCGAGGATTAGATTCGATCGTACAAGAGGGAAAAAATGAATTTTTTTCTCATTATCAAACTCTAGAGAGTCAGTTTTGTTTCGAATTTCTGACAATTTTCGCACACTCTGAAAAATTAACATTTTTGTGAAGAAATGATTTTACATAACAAGCGAATGCATGTATTTTCACTTTGCTGTGATAGGAACACTTTAAAACTCTAATTAGAAGTTCAATCTATTCTCGATGATAATCAGAAATGTCTTTAGCATGAAATTCATCATGTTGAAAGTTGATTTCTTTAAATTAGACATTAAAAGAGCGTTTATCGTGTTTCGATATTAATAAAATTTCCTGTTCGCTGCTTTCAACTACCTAGAGCTTATCTTCTCTTTTCTGTAAGGTTCACTTGTCTACCTGAAAAATGTTCGCAGAAGACGTATAAGAAATTGTATACAGTTTACAAAATGTTTGATGCAATAAAGTTAGGTTGGTTGATCAATACTGGGCAAATATCATAACTAGAATCACACATACGATATCGATGTGTTCATTTAGAGCATTTGTAGATGGAATTCATACTGGATAATAATCTTTACCATTCCCTTCAGCTATTCCACCACGCGCTCTACCCCTTTCCTATTTAGTGCAATTGGATACGAGCTTTAGACAGCCCCAACAATTAATGGCAAATCTGCTTGTACCTCCTAAAGTGCCTATATGTACGATCGGCGTATTTCGCCTAACGCAAAGAGATGATTATGATTTGAAATTCATCCGAGCTAGTTAAACCGAACAACCTTGTATATATGCAATTCACAAATAGTAAGAAATAATTACTTTACAAGTTCGCTTGAAAGACATTCGTGACCAAAATCGATTTATGGGTCTGAGTTACCCATAATGTACTCCGAGGGTTAAATTGGTACAAAAATCTTCACCAATTTAAAAAAATACAGTAACAATCTTTGTTCATTTTGTTGCTTATGAAATTGATATCCTCAGATTTAGTGCGATGTTGATCACCTTTGTTCCACCGGAGGGCGTCCGGTCGATTATGTCTGACTAGATGGTCTGTCAGGATAGTCCTGTCCCAGTAGAGGAAAAATTATGCATTCTCTAATACCCTTCTAGGTAAGTTTTTGTAGTAGGACTTAGGGCTCCTCTAGCAAGCTATGATTCAAGGCAATTTGTTTGTGGAAAATCCCAGCGGCATCGTTATGTCGGTGAGAGTATGCCTAAAAGCAAGCATTGTATAGCTATCAGTGATATGCTCGATTATCTCATTTGGATTTCAACAGAGGCGGAACTTTTCGGTAACCGCCTTAATACCAAGGATGCACCCCCCCCCCCCCCCCCTAGGGATGGCTGAAGTGGTAAGCGCCTCGGTGATGTTTTTAGCACTGAGACCGGTTTTCATGATCAAACCCAGACACTCATTTTAAAGATAGCAATACCATCACATGAATTATATTGGCCATTTATCCTACATTGAAGAGCCTTAGGCGATCAATGTTCAAACTATGATAAATAACTTTTGCGGCTTGGCGATCAAAAATGTTCATTTATGATCCATTGCATATCGACGACATTTCAGACTGGTTCTCATCGCTCGCCGCGCGCGCGGCTCGCAAGTTTGAGCGCGCCTAGGGCGCTCGATAGTGTATTTACCTCGCGCTACGGTCTCGGCCTTCGTACTTCCCCCACATTTGTGTACACACTTTTTAAAACTAAAGATCAAACCATCGACTACAGTAATTTTGTGATTGCGAATTCTCTTTTGTTAAAGCTCCTTCAGCTTCCACGAACACATTCTCATCACGTATCTCGTGCTTCGCAATCGATTTTGTCCAAAATACGAACTTTTCTGTATTATGTTCAACACTATTATATAAAATATATATTACATTTATTTCTGTACCTTGGCCTGGCATTGCTTATTCAGATATTTCAAAATAAAGTGCAAATTTTACTTATCATGATTACTTTAATATTTGTTCCTTATTTTGCATTAAATTTCATTCTCAATAAATAATAATAATATTATATTGAATTAATTATATTAATTATATAATAAAATAATATGCATTGGTATTAAAACAGACGTATTTTCATTGTCTTGTTTTTATAATTAAAGAAATGGGCATTCTATAAAAAAAATTTACTATCATTCTATTATAATAACCAACGGCCATACCACGCTGAAAAACCCAGTTCTCGTCAGATCACTGAAGTTAAGCAGCGTTGGATGCGGTTAGTACTTGGATGGGTGACCATTCAAGAATACTGACATGAGTGCTATTGGCACATCGTGGGTGTGGTGAGCCCACACTTGTAGTTATTTATAACTACAAAAAAAACCTAGAAACACTACCCGAATCGGGTAGTGTCACGCCTACCCTGAAAGGGAAATGGTTTAATGGTATAGCTATTGCTACTTGTGCCGTTTTCCATAAACTTAATTTGTTCATTTTTAAAGTTATTTTTTATGGTGTAAACCGAAAATACGCATCCTAGCGTAAATTGGTTCTAAGAAAATTTGTAGATATGTAATTTAGGCGAAAAATTGTATGAAATAAAAATGTATTGTAACTTGCGTCGTTTTCCCAAAAAGTTCATTTTTTTATTTCTAATGTATTCGTATAACAAATTTTCAGATCTTTTTTGTTTGAACAAATTTTGTTTATTTATTTTTTTCGTGTTTCGCGTCGTTTTTCCAACAATTTAATTTCTTTATTTTCAGTCTTAGTTTTTACGAATGAAACAAAAACTGAGCGTTCCATCAAAAATGATCAATGACAAATTTGTAGATCTTCTTTCAGTGCACGATTTTTTTCAATTCTTTATTTGTCGTATCTTGCATAGTTTGACCGCAAAATGGAATTTTTTATTTTTCATTATTTCTTCTGCGGTCAAAATTTGAATTTTCGACTTTTTAAAAAAATTTGAAAAGTTGTGGTGATAATGATAGGGCTTTCGGAAAGCAACATTTGTCTTCTCTTGACTTTTTTTCATATCGTGCGTTATTTGGCTTAAAATTATCATTTTCGTTTTTTTTTTAATTTTGTGAGTGCTATAACTGTGGTAATTTTTCTTTCATCAAAGAAAGTCATGAGGAGAAATTGTTTGTCTTTTTGAGTACTCCAAAATTTTGAAAATGCTCTTTTTGTATTTTCATCCAGAATCGCTGGCTAACGAACTTGACCTTCAGTTTAGGACACTTGAAATACGAAACACAGACACATAGGCACACACAGTCAGATATACACATTCGCGAAAACCTGTTTTTTGGGTTCAGGGGGTCTTAAAACGTGGACATTTGACAAAAACGGGGGGCGGGGTCAAATCTTACACAAATCTAATACCTTCTCTGATAATAATGTAATAAATATATAATATATATATATATATATATATATATATACCATTAAACCATTTCCCTTTCAGGGTAGGCGTGACACTACCCGATTCGGGTAGTGTTTCTAGGTTTTTCTTGTAGTTATAAATAACTACAAGTGTGGGCTCACCACACCCACGATGTGCCAACAGCACTCATGTCAGTATTCTTGAATGGTCACCCATCCAAGTACTAACCGCGTCCAACGCTGCTTAACTTCAGTGATCTGACGAGAACTGGGTTTTTCAGCGTGGTATGGCCGTTGGCAATAATAAATATTAATACAATTTATACTAATAATAAAGCGAAAAATCTAAATAAATGTTAGAATAGTATATTGTGCTACAAGTGCGGAAAGTAGGCAGTTCCACACTAGTGTGAAGTTTGCTGTACGAGCCAGAGGCGAGTCGAAGGCGAGCTGTAAACGAGCCGAAGACAAGCCGGAAACGACCCGAAGATGAGCCGATGGCAAGTACTGTAAACTTCACAAGAGTTGCTACTGTCTACTTTCAGCACCTGTTGTACACGATATTTTTTGTAACAAATGCAGGAAATTTTCGATTTGAGAAACAATAAGAATACATATTTTGGAAATTTATGGTAAGTTTTGGAAATTTATGGTAAAATTACCAAAAATTACTGAAAATTTCCAGTTAATTCGTATATTACCACAAAAATTTCCATAAATTCAAGGTATCCAAAGGTTTTTGGAAAAAATCCGAAAATTTCCGGAAAATGGAAAATTGCTAAATTTCCGGAAATTTATGAAAAGTTCCCACATTATCGGAAATTTCAGGTATCCAAAGGTTTTTGGAAAGATTTCAAAAATGTCTAGGAATTTATGGAAAATTGCTAAATTTCCGGTAATTTATGGAAAATTGCTAAATTACTGGAAATTTCAGGTAGCCAAAGCTTTTTGGAAAAAATTACCGGAAATTTATGGAAAATTGTTAAATTACCGGAAATTTCAGGTATCCACAAATTTCTAAAATTTTCGGTAATTTAACGGTAATTGATGGTAATTTATCAGTCATTTATGGTAACTTATCACTTCGAGTTTGTCCAATCACTATTCACTACTCACAATCAGTCTCTCAAACGTAAAATCATAATGAAGTGAGGTTATTATTCCGGCAGTCCTGGAAAGTAAATCTGAATCGAAATGCGCAAGCGCAACAGCAAGAAAAAGTAATCTGGCTGGAACTGCGCAAGCGCAGCAGCTAGAAAAAGTAATCTTGCTCAAAGTGCGCAAGCGCAGCAGCTAGAAAAAGTCTTTTTAATACTGCTTTTTACCACAGCTTTGGAATTGGTCACTTCCCGCACGCAATACATGCCTCGAAAAGCGAACATTTCGTGAGTGCGTTACAAAAATAATTTTTTGATGTAATAGGTGCAAAAGAACAAATACACATACCATATACTGGATGAAAGTCAAGAATTCCATAAATAATGATAAAAAATGTAATAATATATAGTTCTAAGGATTTGAGAGCATTAAAAAATCAGCGTCGTGACAAATTATATCTGAAATAATCAAAAATTGATGAGTTGATGCAGGTGTCAATAAAAGTAATGAAATAGCTAACCATACTATCCCGGCTGTGAATGAGCCTTAATTAAAGAGAATGATAAAAAATATCACCTTAAGATTAGATTTTCAAAACTCGCATTGAAAAATTAGGTTTTTTGCTGTTTTTAAACTTGAGCCTCATGAATTCTAATTTATAAAGGCATGTTTAGAAGGACATCATGTATAAATTCATAAAACAGTAATCCAAAACTATTAATAAGAACAAATTTCATTTACACAGTGACTATTGGTCAATATATTATACAAAATGAACGAGCTCAAAACTGTGTCGTTTTTAGCATGCAACCATGACAGTTATTGCTATCAACTATAATAGACAAAGAAACTGCGAATAAAACTTCTCATAAAAATGCTTAAAATATATTTTCGATTGAAATTAGGATAATTAATTATCAGACAGTTTTGAAGAAAAGAGTTTGACGAATCGAACGTACAATCAGTGAAATGATAGTGTAAGCAATTTGATTCCTTAAAAAATGATAATCTGTCAGAGAACAAAATTTTCATAGCTACGTCAACAATACATTTTTCAATTTTTCAATTTGAAAATAGTAAGTCAATGGTAAAAAGGGTGATTATAAAACTCGTTTTTAATGTTGCTGCTCATAAAAGGAAGACTGCAGAACTTTCGTTTTAAAATCCAATCATTTCTCCCCATTATTAATTTCGTACTGGTACCCACCTCGTACTTGATTCCTCTACCTATCATTTCTAAAATAAAAATAAATATATTTTTTCAATTGAATTTGAAGAAATATTAAGTTGTTTATTGATTTTCAATCAAATGTATATTCCTCCTAAGAAAGAATTATTTTTCCGAAAAGTGAAAGTAAGAGATAAATGCACAATAAAGTAATTTAATTTGTTGACAGGAAATCTTGAGACGCTTACATGGATGCAAAAGATTGTTGAATCTTTATTATTTCAGTGATACATTGTCCTTTCTGCCCTTTGACAAATATAGATGGCTTGCTTCCACGTCCATGTCTCGGTTTATCCTGTAACGTGGAGTGAACGCGCCGTTAAACGAGGTTATCGATATCGTTCCGACTCATTAGAGGCCACCACCGGCTTATATTGTCAACGTTTTTCTTTCCGCACGGCCAACAACAGCACAAAAATTTCCACTTCCCAAAACAATGCAAAAATGGGTCCCAAGTAATGGGAAAATTAATTCCCCCTATATTATTCTCTCAGAGAAAAATATACATAAGAGACGTTGCTCGTCTGAGGCTACTTTTTTCATTTAATTGCGCACTGATCAACAGCCACACCATCAACGTACTATTAATACCAAATTTTGTCCTGCAAACCTGCATATAGAATCGGAAATTTAATAAGAAAGTGCATTATTATCTTTCTGCTCTTATAGGGTAAATATTTTGAGAGTTAATGTGCTTTTCTCTTATATGGGCAAAAATCAAAAAGTTGGAATCATTTTATTAAAAAAAAAGTATTTCATACTAACATAAAACCTTTTCTTTCTCTTCATATTAATCATAATAAGCGTAAAAATAATGTTAGTGTCTATAAGTCCGGACAGTCCGGCAGTCCGACAGTTCCAGCTATACGGCCGCGTTAAACATACCGATAGTCCGTAACGTTCAGTTTCAGCTACACGACCAGGTTAAACATAGGGACAGTCGGTACGATGTTGGTCAAACACCTCCCTATTTCCACCGACTCGTGGGGTCGGAATAGCACCCCTTTGCTGTGATGATAGCACCCCTGTGACTGGTCACAGAAATAATGTTGGTCAAACCCCTACCCCTTTCCAAAAGTGTGGAGCGGCAAGGCGCCTTTCTTTCGACAGTCAAAAAATTTAAATTAATACGAAAGTCGGCTTTGACTTTTCTTTCCAAGTCTCTAAAGTTACGCGACGCGTGGAAAAGATTTGCAACTAGGTCTATACGTGTGGCCATTAGCCACGCCCCCTTCCCTTTTCCAATTCCCCCGTTCCCTCACCAAGTCCGTACGTTCAGACTCGACCGTGTTATAAACATAGATAAACACGCCTAATTATATTGTCAGGTGGGTTGACGGGGAGAACGAGTGTAGGAATTCTAGCGGGGAGTCGGGCGTGTAATATGAGGAAAAATTTTTGAAAGAGGGGGGAAGTAAGCTGGTTAGGGAGTGTTGGTGGGAGGAGGAGAACAGGAGAGGGGATGGGAAGATGAAGGTTGGAAGAGAAAGGTATTTTAGAACGAATGGACTGCAGATGGATGAAGTGAGAAGGGTGGACGAGGAAGGAAGGAAGGTATATGAGTTGGTTAAGAAAAATGGCATGGAGAGAGAGAGAAGACAGCAGGGGAAGAGAGAATAAGAGATTCAAGGTTTAACGGGAATTATGTGTGGATTGTGTCAAGGGCGAGAGCGCAATATTTATGTGAGAAAGGAGAGAAAGGAAGTCAGGAGCTTATAGCGAGGATGAGGTGTGGGAGCATGGAGAGTTTTAATAGGTTCTGGCTCTCTAGGGAAAAGAGGATGTGTGAACTGTGTGGGAAGGGGGATGCAAGAGTGGATCACTGGTTGGAGGAGTGCGTAGAGGTGGAAAGGAGTGGGATAAGCATCGTGGTATTGATGCATGAAAGGGGGGACAAAAGGGCAATAGCATGGGTGAAGGGAGTGTTGGGTAAGATTGAGAAGAAGAGAAGGAAGGAGGAAGAGGAATGGAGAAGGAAAGATTGTAAATAGGAGAGGAAGTACATATAAGTGATATGTAAATATATTGTAAATAGGAGATAAGTGCGAGAGAGAAAGTAGGGACATGCGAGCGAGGCGAGGCGAACCGAGGACGGCAAGGCGATAAGAGCGTGCGGTCTTAGAGATAAGGTATGGATGGATGTTAGTTTTTAAGGGTTAGTTTTAAAAAAATTCTGTAAAAAAATGGAAGTGTAAGCAAGCCGATTTTTTAAGGCCATTAGGCTGAAAAATAAACGTATATCTATCATAAACGTACGGACTGTCCGTATTTTTAGCCCGGACGTGCAGTCAAAGCTAAACGTACGGAAAGTCCTTACTTTTAGTCTAGCTTACCTAAACGTACATACAGTCCGTACTTTTAGCCCAACCGACCTAAAAGTACGAATACTCAGTCACTTTAGACTCGGCCAAAAATAATACTGAGCGACGTGGAGGAGCAGTCCCTTATTTGAAATTTCAATTTTATTTAATGTAATGACAAATATTTATCTATCAGATTATAAGATGTGTTGTAATACGTATTACTTATATGTGAGGTTAAGAATAAATCTGGGTGAGTACCAATTGACAATAAGCAGATTACTTAACGTTACATTAACTTTTACTAACTTAATTTGCTTTAGAATTTTTAGAAAACTTTTAATTACTTTTTTGCAACACCAAAAACATGTTTATGTTAATATAACCTGATATTACCTTGTTTAATAAAAGTGAGTTTGATAGAATGTTTGCGAGACGTGGTGGATTTAACCGATAGAATATCGTTTGGCAGGCCAAGAATCTATTTCATTTTGCACTTGTTAAGCTTTTGAACGATTCAGATGCCATGCACTAAAAACATGCTACAGGTAACAAACAATGATTTTGATAAATAAAATGTTATCAGTTCGAAATCTGATACAATAGACTGAACAATTGGATCCGACGTTAATTCTGCATTGCCTCGTCAGCAACTTAAAGTTTCGTCATCAAATTCTCGTGCGAGGCAAAAGTCAGGGATATTATTGACACGAGGGTGAACAGAATTCACTGCTCAAACAGCCAAGGCACGATTTTATCCATTGAAATAACGTCTATAGTCTATACGTATTGTTTGTACAATTTTCCTGGGGCGTTGGCAGCGGCACAAAAAAGTGAGCTCCGTTTCGCCGGATGGAAGTTCTTCAATAAAATATATCATCATCAAAAATAATACAACTTTGAAACTTACTGTGAATAATGATCTTTTTACCTGCTTCCTCTTCAGTAAAATGTGCTCTCAACCCTTAAGGACAAGTCGCATTCAATGGCGCATTTTCTTCCAAATTTAAAAATAAAAAAGCGGACAAAAATACATTCGGCAGCAGTATTTCCCCTTCCTTTGCATTTGTTTTATGATTTTTTATATTTATTTTGTACCTCTAATAGATAAATGTGACAATAACAACAAAATACAATTGTTTGTATTTTTGTCAGGACTTTTTAGTCATAATTTTTAATTTACAATTTATAAAAAATGTTGACAAAAGTTGGAAGTTCTAATAAAAATTACTTTGTTTTAAGTACAATAGATATGCGTTTTTCAAAAATTGTTAACAGTCAATGCAAATATAAATCTGAAAATTCGAACTGAAAAGTTCTCAAAATAATGTCAAGCCCTAGCAGAAAAAGACTCAGCTTTTCCCATCTGAACATGGAGACCACATGTGATCAGCCATCTAGAATGGACCATGAATGAGAAAATACATTCTACACTAGACAAATCTTACTATTCGTACATTTATGACTTACTTTTACGTTCAGAATATTTTCCCCAAAAACTCGTATGCATTCCCATGACGTCATGCTAAAATACTCAATTCAAACCAACGAGGGCTTCCTGCTCTTCGGGCTTCTTTTTAATTGCTTGGCAACTGACGCGGGCGAGACTGTACAGGGACCGTGTCACCGTGGTGGGAGGTGGTCGAACTGCGCACTTTGGAATATCCCAGCGTGGGGGACTTGAAATAGGTAAGCCTTACAATAAGTGCGTCTTGAAATAAGCAAGAGTTCACTATACTATTGTTTATGTTTAGACGGCAGAATGAGTACTCTTTGCCAATATGACCAACAAAATGATTATGGGGTGTACTATTTAGTAATATAACCATGTTAAGAGAAATAGGTACTCATAATACTCAAGCCTGCGCAGTAGGCACCTGGGGTACTTATACATGCGAATTATACGGAGGAAAATGGATCTACTGTCTTTTTGAGATGTTAGGTGTAAAAATATTTTTATGTTAAACTGAAACACATGCAGATGTTAAAATCGGCCGAGCGCATGCGCATCGCGCATTGGAATTTCACGACTATATATCACGGCTATATTTTCGATATTACAGTTTTGGAACATTTCCAAAGGATAAAAATGAGCTATCCCTAATTAAAATCGGATAACGACTTTTGTCTGTCAACACGACGGAACAAGGTTCATAAGTTTGAGGTTATATTGACTCGAACACATTTGATAAAATGCTTGTAAATTTAAAATAAAATCTGAGTTTAAGTCACCGAAAACAGATAGAATTTCAAATGCTGATTACTGATAATAATTCGTTCTTAGCTTACTTACCCCGTTTTTATTTTCTATTTTAAAGATTTTGAATTACAAATATTAAACATAACCTCAACTTGACTGAATGTACCATCTGATTGATATTTCATACCTTTTATCTGTTTTCCGTTTATGTACAAACATTCGAGTCTAATTTTAAATTCACAAATAAGTTATCAATTAATTCCTTAAATGATAAAAAATAAGTAAACTCCACAATTATTTACAGCCGTTATTTGACATAATCATGTATTATTTTGCATATTTCAGTTAAACATTTTGGATATTACAGAGTAACATCTCACTTTTTAATCTCTACAGATACTAACTTTGAACATCTAGATTGCTGTCCTATAGTTAAACATAAAATATGTTAACCCTGCGAGCATTTAGAGGTTACATTTAAACATCCATTTTTCTCTTTGTAGTCAACCACAGTACTTATGGCTGCACAGTAGGCATCTACAGTATTTAAAAATATACCCTAGTTACTCACGGTACTCATCGCTGTAGAGTGGGTACTTGTGGTACTTACGGCTGCGCATTACGTACCTACTGCGCAGTAGGTATTTACAGTACCCAGATCTGCGCAGTAGACACACATAAATACTGTGGGCTCGAACTGCACAACCATTTATACCATAGATATTCACTATGCAGCCATAAATACTACATTAAAGTAGTGCGCAAGTGTGTGTGTGGCTACTTCTCAAATCTTATATGTAGATAATTTTAGCAATGGTTAGCAATTCACGTCCGGTCGAAATTCTATGAAGAATCATTCAAGAGCATCACCCTCAACCTAAAAAATGCCTACAAAATCAAAAAAGCATTGAATCAAATTTTTAAAAGCCCGATATGATCTCTATTATCTCCCGTTAGAAACCCTCCACAGTAAAAACTCTGGAATGAATTTTGTTGCAGCTAATTTCAAGATGGGGTTCGATCTCGCTCGGACTTCGGCAAGAAGGAATAATAAGGAGACTGCACTGCCATGGACAACTTTCTCGAATTTGATAGGAGCAACGGCACCGTAAGTGCCAGACTTGTAAGTAGTAATCACTCTTCACTCAGTGCGCAAGCGCCATGTGTCCTCTTCTCATGCACAGTAAAAGTGCGAGTGAGACAGCTTTTGAAAATAAAGTATGCTTATCAGGTTATGGGAGCTTGTTTTCTTTTGCTACCGGCAAAAGTTTTTGGAGCTATCAAGTAAAATTAGTGTGTTAAACGTGTAAACTATAATAATTACTACGTTTGGTTAAGTGAATACATAATTAAGTCAAGTGTGTTTCACAAGACTGCGGTAATCAAAGAAGTTCGTTATGAAAGTGGTAAGTATAGATTGCGATTCCAATTGCAAGATTTCATGTTCATACAATTTCATTAAATTCTATACCTACCACTTTCATAATTCACTTCTTTGATAACCGCAATCTTATATGTCATTCACTTAACTTAAAGTATTAATTATATTATACATCACACACACACACACTCATTTTACTTGACAGCTCGAAAAACTTTTACCGGTAGCAAAAAAAAAACTCGCATAACCTGATAAACATAGTTTATTTTCGAAAGCTACCGGACTCGCAATGTTCGGTGCGTGAGAAGGGGACACGTGGCGCTTGCGCACTAAGCGAAGAGTCATTACTACTTACAGGCCTGGCACTTACGGTGCCGTTACTCCTAACAAATCGCATCTACGGAGATCGGTCTCCTTATTATTCCTTCGTGGACTTCGGATACGAAATGTACGAAATTACCGTCGATTGTTTATGCCGCAAAACTGACAAAAAAATGACAGCAGGTGACGTTTCGTACCCCAAGTCGGAGGGAAACGATATCTTGTGTAATGGTACCATCAGGAAGGAATAAAGGTGTGGTATCACCCTGTGTGTTGGGAGAGCAGAGGTGGGACGAGTAACGTCCAAGAATTCGTTAATGTTTGCCACCCATGGAAAACCGTGAGCAGACTCGCTGCCACGTGTTAAACCCACTCCCCTATATTATATTTTGATATCTCGATGCATATGTAGGTTATGGGCGTTTGTTTATGTTCGTTCAAAATACATGTTTAAAACTGCCAACGTGTGTTGACATCGTTGACATGGCAACCATCAGTGCGCATGTGCGCGAGTCTGATCACGGGTTTCCATTCGTGGCAAACATTAACGAATTCTTGGACGTTGCTCGTCTCACTCCCCACTTACATGGATACTACTCCTTGCCTTACTATTCCTTCGTGGGTACCATTCACACTACCAAGGTTATTTTTTGTTGCAGGGAAATGGTACCCTGAAATTTGCATTAGATCGGGTTTCCCAGGGGATTTAAGAGACAATTCTACTAGGGAACGTTCATAAGATCTACTTTTTGATATAAGACATATATATATTTATATATATATATATATATATATATATATACAGTATTATCACAGGTACTGCCATTGCTTCTGACAATAAAGGAATCTTGAAAGTATAGGAAATGAGGTTGAATGTTTGACGAGGAGAAAATGGCCATGCTCGACAAAACCGAGTCTATCGGGTTGAGGGAACTCCTTTTATGTCTCGGAAACCGGAAGTGACATTCAGCGTTCACTGGACGAAAAGGACTGAGGAAATTACATACATTCATGCTAAAGTGTTAAAGAAGTTTTTAAGTCAAGTAAAGAGTTTTTTCTTAAAAAAAGGGCATTATTACATTTTCAATATTTTCAGTTTGTGATAGGTCTTATTCTTCGTTTCTATTTAATATTTTTCTCGACTCTCAACGTAAAAATACTTTCAAGTGACCTAAAAATGATCTAACTAGACAGTGGACTCACTCCTTGTGGCTCTGATTTCCAAGTTTTCTATCAAAAATTAAAATATCCGCTGTTAAAAATATTCCAATTATTGAAATTATTTTAATTTTAGAAATAACGAAGAAAAGAATATTCTAAAATTTTCTTCCTATGAATTCAGTGCCAAAGTAAAATATATATTTCTTAAATTCTAATGTTCACAAACTCGAAAGTGTCTCGAAGTCTAAAAAAATCAAATTCGCATGGTAAAATAATATGGAATTTTAATTTGAACTCGACTAAAATTGAAGGTATATACAATTAAAAGAATTGAAATTTAATTAAATTAATTATCATTTAGCTTATAATTTTGAATGCAAGTAAAATGGGTTACTTTGAAGTAATTTCCCCGTTTCAAAAACTTCAATTCTAAATTATGTGACATCTTTCAGTGAAATTTCTATCAAAATCTACTGAATTTACTAAAATTCTGCTAAATCTTTGAAAATCGTTCTACAATGAAATCCAGGGCCATTTCTACGCGTACCGAAATTCAGTGCGTGTAGCATAGCGAAATAAAAAGGGGGGCTCGATAATAGACCGGTAATCTGAAAACCTAGGGTCGAATCCCATGCAGAGCCAGAGAAGTATTTCTTCACAACTTAAAAATCAAAAAATTAATATTTAAAAAATATTTATTTCAGACCATGTAGAGAACAAAAATAACATTAATTATAATGAGTAATCTTCGATGGATATAAGTCAACAGATTAAAAAATATAAAAAGAACTTTAAAACAATTTTTTCGTTAAAACTTCCTGAATAATTTAATTATCGTATCTCTTGTCCTCATCCTTATAATTTCTTGAATCTGATATTCAAGATACTTAACTTCGTTATACCCAATTCAGGAATATTAGTTAGTAATGAAGGACAGAATTTGTAACTTTGAGCCATTGTGGCTACCTCCACGTGATGTCTCAAAGTTCATAATTAGACAAGCGCGGAATAGTGATGGGATATCGAAAAAAAAATATCGAGATTTTAAATATCGATATATGTATCGGAAAACAAATATCGAAAAAATCGATATATCGGATAGAAAATATCGATATTATCGATATTTTCGATATTTTTTATTTTAAATAAATAATCAATTATAATGAGTATGAACACATTATTATTAAAGACATTTTATTGAAGCAACAAAGTAGTTTCATATAATTTTTGTATGTTGATTCTTCTCTTCCAACCTGCAACAGAAAGTAAGTTTGTAGAAAAACAAAAATATCTTTTTCTATAACCTTGTACCACAAAATTTTGTTTGAACAATAAAGGACTTAAAATTAATACGCGTTGCTATGTTTTGCATTGTAATTTGTCAACTTCTGCAACACAACCTTCGGAATTTGTTGCTTTGGTTTTAAATTCCATATCTTTGGTTGATTTCTGCGAGTGTTGATTCGCCTAATTAAACAAAATAAATTGGGTTTAATTGTTGTAAGATAATACATCGAAAGAAATTGTACCCTTGTTTTTTAAAGAAGACAGTAACTGTATTTTAAATAAGTCTCCTGCGTTAGGCAGCAGTAACTGCGCTGAAGTAATTCCATTGGAATGTAGTGACTGTTTTCTTATGAAAAAAAGGTATTGTATATAAGGGGCTGTTCATAAACTACGTTATCAATTTTATACAATCCGCCCCCCCCCCCTCCCGGAAAGTAATGTAGCCCAAGAACTGTATAAAAACATAGGACAGAAAGTGATTTTTCACGAAAATAGGGTAATAATGCAGGGCAAAATTCTTTCAAATAAAATTAATGTAAATACGATATTGAATGCGATATGAAACACTTTAAAGTCGTAAGATTTTAAGTCGAAATATATATTTCATTTTCAACAAAATACATGAATTTCTAACGAAAAATAGAATAGTGAAATTTTCAGATAAAAATAAATTTTAAACAACACAAATAGTATATTGTGCTACAAGTTGAAAAAGCGAGAGATTTAAAAGGAGTGTGAAGTTAGCTACCCGAGCGGAGCGAGGGTGGCTATCACACGAGTTTTAAATCGTCGCTTTTTCAATGTGTGGGACACGATACTTTTTCTATAATTTGTTAAAAAGTGCTAGTTTTTGTTTATCTGTTTTTTTGTGTAAGAAGAAGGCGATTTTTTGTCGATTGACGCAACAATGACAATGGCAACCATCAAAACCATGGCAATAATATGGCAGTAATAATAAGCTGGTTCTCACAATTGAATAGTTGGCCCATAAAGTTGAGGGCTTCAAAATTTCCGATTTTTCGTGAAAAAACCAAGCACAGTATTTTCGGAGAAACTGACGGTGTTTTTTTGCTTTTGCCAAGTGACAAAAGTACATACAAAATACACAACTCGAGACTTTTCAGGAAATTGATTTAAGGTTAGGGACGAGAGTCGGAAAATAGAATGAAGTTGGCTGCGCACGGTGCACGAGTACACCCGAGGCAGCACGAACCCACCCGAAATAACATTTACTTTTTTCACTGTGTCTCACTTTTATCACTGACCATTTACTTCTTCCACTGCATCTGTCCACTTTTGTCACTGTTGCCCGGAAAGGTCGTGACTGCGCATGCGCCACGTCATCGACCAAAAATCGGCCACTTTTTACACCAAAAACAGATGGAAAAACTGGCACTTTTTCGCGAATTATAGAAAAAACAAATTTTTAACATAAAAGGTAAATTTTCAACCAAAAAGATGAATTTTCTAGCAAAAAGATCAATGTTCTAGCAAAAAACACATATTTGCAACAAAGTACATCAATTTTCAACAAAGTTGTTGAATTTTAAAACCAAAAGAAAGAATTATCTACAAAAAAGTTGAATTTTCATCCCGAAAATATTATTTTTAACAAAAAAGTTCATTTTCCACCAAAAAGTAAAATTCTCATGAAAATAGTTTAATTTTTAACCAAATAGTTAAATTTAAATTAAACATATGAGTTTTCAACAAAGCAGTTGATTTTCAACAGAACCATATCATTTTAATTAATTTGTATCAAAATACATGAATTTTCAACTAAAAAAATCAATTTTCAACAAAAAATGGAATATTTAGATTGTTAGTTAAAAAATTTATCCTCAACCAGAAAAATGAGAATTTTTAACAAAATACATGAATTTTCAACCAGAAAAGAACAATTGTTAATAAAAAATATGAATTATTAACCAAACATGGAATAGTTACAATATTAGTTTAAAAAATTATTTTTTGACAAAAAAAAAGAATTCTCAACAAAATAGTTACATTTTCAAGTAAAGAGATGAATTTTCAACTAAAATGATGAATCTTTAGAAAAATCAATTTTCAGTAAAATATTTCAACCCAGAAGATCATTTTTTAACTCAGTCCTGAGACTTATATTATTTAGAAATATTCGCATTATACAGATTAGAAAGTATACAAAGGCAAATAATGAATGAAAAATATGTCTACTTACTTTTTCTTGTATTCAGTTTTTGTTTGGGTTTTCACTCACTATTCAACTAAAAAGCACATTCTGTCAAGCAACGTAATAGTGAGATAATATGAGATATCGATATCGAAATTATGGCAAAATATCGATATTGAATTTGATATATCGGTTTCTAAATATCGATATGAAATATCGATATATCGGACTCTGAATATCGATATTTTCGATATTTCGATATCGATATCCCATCACTAGCGCGGAACTACCCTTGCTACAACACCATTTTACATTCAAGCTAGAATATGTTAAGACCACTTTAAACTAATTACATAGCACAAGCCTGGCATCTATTCAACTGGTTTTCAATAGTTATGAATAAGTAAAATTCATGCCTAAAAAAATGAAAGTTAAAAAATATTTTTCACTTTGCTGAATAAATAATGAATAAATGAAAAGTAGTAAAAACATGTTAAATAGAATTGTAAGGAAATTTTTTGCAAGAAATAAAATGGATTGAAAATATGTATTCATATTTTGATCAAATAATAATATTGAAATTTCTGCTGCTAATAAAGCTGAAGATAATAATAGAATTGTTGCGAAACAAAAACAGATGATATAAATAAACAAATTTTATTTATTTTATAAGTTCATATATTTGAGATTGTTCAAATAAAATTCATTGATCCTGAAAGATAGAAGAAATTTCTCTTGAGCTATTTGGGATCTCTTTCAAAATTATATATAATGAGTAAGCATATTTTTCTTGATTTTATAAATCATTTTTACAATCGTTCAATTTTGAAGAGAATTGTATGTAGTAAACATCCTTAAAGATTAGGTCATTTTGAGTTTGACTATACACCAAACACTTCTTTGAGCATAATTTAGAAATTTTAATTATACAGCAGAAACTTTTTTGAATTTAAGTAAGAAAAACTGATTGTTTTATTGATTTTTCATGATAAACGTGGGGATTTGCTTCCTCCTCTTCGTCATTGAGATTATAATTATTATTAATATCAACGCGTGATAGGAATGAACCGACGTGTGTAAGTAAAACACAGATTGTTTTCTCAGGCACCCTGTGGTTTAATTAATAATGTTTACAGAGGAAACGCTTCCAGATTGATGTATATTTCTACATATATATTACTGTAAGATGATTCCATGCAACTCCGCGCATACGGTTATATAGTATCAAATTATTCTCACGACCAAATGACGGTAGAAGTAGTTTAATAAGCGGCAGCTCAAAACACCAATTTCTAGAATTACACGGCTCCTTGCACCGGCTGTAATTAAATTAGTTAGTATGATCATGTAATTGATAATAATAATAGTATGATAAATTGAGTACTGAACTAAATTGCATGTTTCAATTAAAATTCATAACCATGATTTTAATTATTAGTTAAATTTACAGAATAAATAAGAAAAATCGAGTTTTGTGTCAGCAGAGGGTTTAGAAACAGTTTTTTCATGCTTTGAAAAACTAAGTAGACATTCTGGAACGATGATGTAAAGTAAATATAATTGAACAGATTCGCTCTACTTTCGCGGAACGTGTTTTTTTAATATAGAAGAGTCTGATGGAATTGTAATTTTTTTTACTTTAGAATAAAGATTCTATGAACAGGGGAAAGAATAATTTATTACTGCGTTTTGCTGAACTTAATTGATTAGGCAGGGGTTAATTTAGCAAAAATTTAAAATCGAAACTCCTCCAAAATTCTACTCGTACTTTATACTTTTAAAAATAGACAACTATTTTACATTTCAAGCTTTTTAAATAGAAGCAATAAATATTTAACACTTCTGAAAACAATTCTAATATTAATTGATTTAATAATTTTTGAATTGTTAACCAAATTAAAGTACTGAAAATGTCAATAAGTGACCAATTTCCGATGTAAGATATTAAAATTTATGCAATTTCAATTAAAGATTTTTTGAAGTGGACTATTTGAGATTATAAAATTAAAAAAATTAAATTTGGTAATATCCATTATTAAGAAATGTTCATTTTCAATCTTTCAAAACTATTAAAATTTGAAACTTAAGTTACTTAAAATTGAACAAGTTCTAAATTTGAATCCTGATAATTTTTGCAATATAAAATTAAAATATTTCAATATGTTTGCAAGTTTACAAAATGGGAAAAAACTTTTCTAAATCAAGGTTAAACATTAAAAAATTTGAAATAGAAACTTTAAAAATACTAACTGTTTCAAAATTGAATAATTAAAATAAAAATGTATATACAAATTTTTGCATGAAAAATTATACTAGAGGCAAGTATTAATGATTGAAAACTTCAGTCTTTCATTTTTTATATAATTATAGAAAATTTTACTTTGACAGTTCATTTTGAAAAGGTTGTAAGAAGATATTTCTTTTTTACTTCCTTCACAGAAAAACGCTGGTGTTAAATTTGTTGCAGCTTAAATTTCATTGGTCTCAAAATATAATTTATAATATTTTATAACAAATTTTTATTAAAAAAATTTAAGTTAGAAACAATTGCATTTCTCAGCGTTTATCATAAATTAAAGGAAGATAAAAAAAATTGTATTTGAATTAAATTTAAAGTTTTTGTTCATCATCCAATGTAATTGACCCAAACTATAAACTACTCGTATGTATTGTATTTTCTGCCAAATACAGAAGGTACAATTAGTAATTTATTTCAAATACATTGGCCAATTTATTTCAATGATTTCGAAATTACTTGATAATCTACCAGATTTGCTTTCGACCCCCCCCCCCTCTCTATGCCCAATTTTCCATCGAAGAGAGTAGAAAGAGGGGATGAGTTATTAAAAAAATAAAGTTGTAACCAATGCAATTGGTATTATTGCTTGACCCTCACCGTGCAGGCGAATGACAATTCAACTATTCCACTTTGGGTTGCAAATTTATGTTTATTAGTTTGAAAAATCAACCAATTGGTTGGAAATTCATCTATTTTGGTTAAAAAAGAATTTTTTGGTTGAAAATTAACTATTTTATTGAAAAATTTGTTATTGCTAAAAACTGATTTTTTAAACTGAAAACTTGAGTTTATGCTGAAATTTTCAGTTGAAAAAGGTATTTTTTCAGTTGAAAATTCATTTTTTTTTATTCAACTATTCTGTTACAACTCCTCTTCTTGGTTCAAAATTATTATTTTTTTTAAACTGAAAATTAAATAAATCAAATTTTGGTTCAAAAATGTATCTTTTTTAGTTGAAAATTCAACTATATACTGTTAAAAATTCGCGTATTTTGATGAAAATTCTTTTTTTTTCGATGGCATATTATTCTTCTCGTTGAAAGACGGTTGAAAAATTACCGATTTTGTTGAAAATTCCTTTATCGACAGTTACGACTCACGGTGCCGTTACTGAATTACTTCTGCAGTGAGACTCCGGGGCCGTGTCGAAAGTCGAAAATCGAACGGACCTTTTTTTCTAACGTTTGGAGATAGAATGAGAGGTCCATTCGATTTTCGATTTCGAAACGGCCACGGAGTCTCACTGCTGCTTCTGTCAAATTCGAAGTCTGAAGCGAACATTTTTATCAGAAAACAATTTGCGATTACTTGGGATCGTGAAAAACAAATTTTTGTTTTTATTATACAATTGTATTTACCTTATTTTTCATATATGGCACTAAAAATGCAAGATTAAATAAATTTAAACTTCAGCAGAAAATGTAGAGGAAATTTCTTTGAACACCCAGGCATCAATTTCCATGCAGACGGTGACGACTTGGTTTTTATATCCCGTCTTTAGTGGTTTGAATGAGATGTCGGTTGCGACTAACCTAAGATTTGGAAATTATACTAGGCAAAGTGCACATTTCATTTGAAGACACTAGTACGCAAAGGTAAATGGGAGGAAATTAAAAGTTAGGTAATTATTATAACAACGTACCTGCTTATCAACATCTACACTGTTAGAAAAATCTCTACTAAATTTAGTATGCATGTAATGGAAGCAAGAATGCATAACATGAAATTAAATTTAGTATATCAGCGTACAGTGAATTTAGTATATTCATACTGAATTTAGTATACACGTATAAAAAATTTAGTATACGCATGTACTAAATTCAGTATAAATATACTAAGTTTATTGTACGCTGGTATACTAAATTTAATTTCATGTTGTGCAGTTTTGCTTCCATTACATGTATACTCAATTCAGTAGAGATTTTTCCAACAGTGTATGTCATCCAAATAACGCCCGACCAAAACACCTTGACAGGTGACTGACAATTTGAAAACAATACTTCACGCTGCTCGAAATGAAAAAAAAGTCTCAAAATGATAAATTTCCCCTAGATTCTCAGAATGAAACTGCGAGCTCATTTTTGTTGCAACTCAAAATAACATCAAGTCTGGTGTACTTTTGAGGATCGCCGTTTTTCTGTGTTCGGTTTATGTGACCACACCGTACTTTCTTAAGACTATTACATATTTATGTGCTCAGTTATGCGTATGTATAGTGATTGCAATGCAATATGAAAGTTGTATAAAAATAGTAAATTATTCTGAAATAAATATCGTGTAAAGTAGCATAAGTTTTTTTTTTTTAAATCATCCATTCTGGGTGTCAAGTAGTGTTAGTAGTTTTAAAACAGCCAGAATGGGTTTTAGGCAGTATGCGTCATTTTAAGTGCGTTATGAGGAATTTCCAGTAGTGAAATTGATTTTAAGTCAGTGATAAGGGGTATCTAGTAGAATAAGTAATTTGAAGACAGCCATAAGGAGTTTGAAGTAGTATAAGTCATGTCAAGTGCATCGTAAGGGTTTTAAAGAAGAAAACTTAATTTTATATCAGCCATATTAAGTGCTAAGTATTATACGTCGTTTTAAGTTAGCATAAAGAGATTTAAAGTAGTGAAATTCATTGTAATTGAGCCATATGGGTTATCAAGTAGACAACATGAGTATAAAGTCGTATATGTCCTTTTAAGTCATCCTAAATGAGTTTGACATAATATACGCTTTTTTACGTGCGCCGTAAGGGAAATGAAGTAGTGAAATTAATTTGAAGTCAGTCATAAGGGATACCAAGTAGAAAGTCATTTTAAGACAGCCACAAGTATTTTTAAGTAGTATGGTCATGTTATGTCAGCCAACACGGGTTTAAAGTAATATACGTTATTTTAACTGTGCTATAAGGGATTTCAAGCAGAAAAATTAATTTCAAATAATTAATATGTGTAATCAAGTAGTGTATGTTATTTGAGTAATCCAAAATTTGCGTAAGATAGTGTACCTCATTTTAAGTAGGTGATAAAGAATTTCAAGTTTCAAAATTTATTTGAATTTTTTTAATTTAATTTAATTTTTAATGAATTGCCTTCTGCAACTTGTCATATGCGCTTTGAAGTGGTATATGTCATTTTAATTGCGCTATAAGGAATGTCAAGTAGTGAAATTCATTTGAATTCAGCTATTAGGGAAATCCAGTGGAATAGTAATTTTAAGACAGCTATACTGAGTTTTAAGTAGTATATGTCATTTAGAGTCAGAAAAATTGGATTTGAAGTAGGATAAGTCATTTTATGTGCGTCATAAGAGATTTCAAGTATACTCTGGCTTGGAAAGCGAGTTGCCGTCACTTTTGAAGTTGGAACTTTGAAAACCCGCTTTTCCTGAAAACCGCAACTGAAGTTGACAAGAGCCCTAAAAAGTTCGTTTTGAATATTTTGTTCAAAAATAATATTTACCGACCTTCGTTTTCTTTCAATATAAGCGGCCTTATGTAAATCTGAAAATGTTTTTTGTTTCAAAATGCATTAAAAAACACATTTAGAACACTTTAGAAAGTGTTATAATGTACTAAAGTAAATTAAAATACATATTATGCATTTAAAATCTTTATGAAGATAAGCAATGGTAAAAAGGCACGTTCAAAACACATTTAAGGCAGATGATTATTGATAACTTTCAATAAATAGTGTTACATATTGGAATATAAAATTTATAAATCAGTTCAAAAATATTTAAAGTAGACGTAGTAATCTTAAAACTTGCTGAAAAATATGTTTTTCGCGCTCTGTTTGGCAGTGTATCTACATTTTTCATTTTCTACTTATTTTATTACGAATCATTGAAAAAGTTTCACGGAATTCGGTAACATGACAATCATACAATGCAAATTTTGCAAAGTTTTGTTAACTCGCGTACAACTAACATTCTTGTGCTTTTGTTAACGCTTAAGCGTAGAAAAATAGATATTAAGACTCAATATCTGAATTTTTAACAATAGGACAATGATCTAGATATTTATAATTTGCAGTGAAATATTCGAAATCTATTGTAGTTTTTAAAAATGTCAGTGGTACTATATATTCTATGAACCTTCATGTATGAATTTCATAAAAGACAAAGTGTTCCAAAAAGAGTAATTGCGATGAAAATTATAATTTGTGTACATTTCTCAAATCGCCCCATGCTCTGAGGCGAGACGAGACACGTATTGGGGCGAGATGAGACACCTCAACTATTTATTAGTTTTTGTTAATAGAAGATTATTTTTCGTTTTTTTCGTACACATAAAAGATTATTTGAAGTATTTTGAGAATGGAAATGAGTATCACGACAAAATATAATTGTTTTCACGATTGAACAATATAATTATTCGTACCAATTCATGCCCTGTAAAATGTTCAGAAAATAATTTTGTAAGGTATAATTAAGTCTTATTACTTAGGGGAAGGATTTTATAAATATTTGAAAGTATAAATACATTTAATGTTTACTTAATTCAAATTTTTCCTTTATATTATAACTCTTCTAATTTCAAGTTGAATTAACATTTATTTGAATTTTTTTTATAACCTATTTCTGAAAAAGAAAAAAAAAATTTATGAACTGTTTTTATAAAATTCACATCTTAAAACCATAATATTTCCCTGCATAAAAATGGGAATTATTCTGAAAAATTTAAAGAAATGATTTTAAATATAAATTTTAGAAGCCTTCTGCAACTTGTCATTGTCAATATAAATGAAATTCTCGTTTTGAATATGCTGAAAAAACAATTAAAAAAATAAAATTTATAAACAAACCCAGTTACAGGTGTTCTGACACTAAAATTTCTTTATACAACAGATTTTACAATAGCAGTTATAGACTCTTCTAACCACGAATGTCAGTTCTTCTTTTGTAAGTTTTCACTGTTGCAACTCTCCTTCAAATCTTTATATATTTTCGAAAATTTCACTCAAAGCGACTCAGATCTTGCGAACAAAAACTTTTCTGCCAGCTCCATAAAGAGGTAAGCATGACAAGAGCGTCTCATCTGACCCCATGAACCCGGCTCATTCCCCCCCCCCCCAAATCACAATTATGATTGAAACTTCAATATTACCTGTTTTTATTAATTAATTGTGTATAAATGCGTTAGCACATTCAAGTTCGGTAAATAAACTTCACGACAAACTTCAGGTTGAAAATATTATCTGTTATTTTCAATAATTTCTTTTCGTTTTATTATATCACAGAATAACAGGATTCAGGTTTTTAAATTGTATACATTTTTGCTTTTACTTCATCTACTCTATTTAAATTTTTTTCTTTTTCCGAGAAACGAAAAATCATTATTCCTATTATTTCTGAAAAGAACAGCAACAAAAATCACATATTTTGAGAGGAAATTCAGTGTCTCATTTGACCCTGTATGTTCATCTCGCCCCGGTCTTCCCTATATAGTTTATATATAGTGTGAAGTATTATATATAATATTAATTTGTTTCATACAAAAAATGTATTTAAAAAATGAATATTATATATAATACTTCACACTATGTATAAACTATACCTAATTTTTCCGCGTGGGTGATATCTTGATATTCCAGCTTGATATCTAGATCGTTGTCCTATAGTTAAAATTCCAGATTTTGAATCTTAATATCCATTTCTCTTCGTGCATCCTAAAATATAAATACCACTGAGTGGAAACAAATCTTCGGTACAGACATTTAGGCATAATTAAACAACTTTAGAACTAAAGTATTTATCTTTATTCACTTTTTTTAGATCTCATAATTTAATAAAAGTGACTCGTATCAGCATAAATCATTTACAAAATTCGTCTGTCATTAATTTTTCAAGTTTTTTGTGTCAACTTGTATTTCTGGACATACCCGTGTGGAAAAATTTCGGGGAGCTGGACAGACCATCTTGTGTCTGTTCAGACGCTGGACAGACGGTCTAATAGCGCCGCTGGCCAGAAGTGTAACGCCCTAACCATGAGATGGTCTAGATTAGACGGCGCTACCAGCCGCTGATCAGCCCGTCCAGACTAGACCAGCTAATCAGCCGCTGGCCAGACGTGTAACGCTTTTACCACGCGATGGTCTAGATTAGATCATAGAAAAAGTGAAGGGAAAAAAGTATAAGAATTGCAGAAATAGTCTCTAATTATACTATATTGACGAAACATAATATGTAAAAAAAATATAATGAAAAATTGGTTAATTCCAGTTCTCTTATTCGGGTGGAGTCTCCATTGGAGACTCCCTCCAGTTCTGTCCTTTTCTTTGATCGCAGCAGCCGGTATACCCTTCCCAATCCTTCCTTCCTCTGCGCCAGGTAAGTATGCTTTGCTTCGCGTCTAATGCTCTCTTAAACACTCGACGCGTTATTTCTATTGCGAGAGAGGCGGCGCGTCGCGCCCTGGCGGTTTTCTCCCGAACTACCAGCTCAGAGCGGCAAGATTCAAATGAAGCCGGTATCAGTTTATTTTTAAAGTTATATGAACGTAATTCTTCTAAGACTCATAACAAGAATTCAAAAACATTTTTGAATATATCAGATGTGTCGAAAAAGAATCTAGAAAATTTTAAAGACAATTTTGTTATTTTACAGAATTTTATAAAATATTCGGAGAAGTTAGAGTCAGTGTGAAATATATTTAAGAGTTTTAGAAGTTAAGAAGAGACCCAAAAGCCCGTCGTTTTCGCAACTCATCATTGTCCATCTCAAAACTTGTTGAAAATCTTGCTAGAAATAAATTCAGTACGATGTAAAGACATAGATATATATCTGCCTGTCAGGCCGTCTTAAGTAGACGGTCTAGATTCGGACTAGCCAGCCGGTCTCTC